>CM053793.1:118960967-118998467 GCA_028749045.1 Cupressus sempervirens
TATCATACTACTACAAATCAAAGAGATGAGTTTCATAGGAAAAATAGACTCCCACTTTTCTTGAGGTAGGTTATAATTGATGACAAAAAATAATTGTTTGCATATTTTGGCTATAACAAATTAATCCAAGGCATATTGAAGTAATTTCATTGATTCTTCCTCAAATCCAACTAGTCATAGGTATGTGAACCTTGGAAATTGGATATAAAAGCTTCTGTAGGTTTGGACAAGCTTTTGGGCCTCTAGGGATATCCTTGGCATTAGATATTTCCTAAGATTTAGATGCATGCTCTCTATCAAAACATCATGCACTTTCCTAATCTCTTCTAACTCTTTGTCCTTCTATAACAAGGGGCAATATTGATAAACAATTATATATATTTTCTCCAAGGCTCATGGGGAATAGAATTAATATTATTGACACATGCAATGCAATGGGTCAAGCAGGAGTACACATGGAATTCTTCCCTTGATATGTTAGAATGTTTAAGCTGATTCCTTAGCAAACTAGCTATCAATTCTACCCAATCTAGAAATTGTTTCCCTATCAGGATAATATCTATGTAGTGGTACATCCAATATTCAAAGAGTAATATGTCAGAAGACCCCTAAGCTCAATGTAGCAGAACCATCAAGTCGTGGACACGAGGTTTCATTTGGTCTTTGGTGACTATTTTGGGTAACCCCAAACACCATTTATAATTTGTTTCTATCCATTTTTAGGCCATGAGGCTGCAATACTTGTTTGGGTTCTCTTGGTATTGAGTTAGAGACTAGGTAGGACCAAAAGCAACAATGGAGCACTTAGGTAGACACAAAATTCATGAGATGGTTTCCCTAGTAATAGAAAATACTAGCTCCCCATTTTTATTCAAAATACTCTTAGTTCTTGCATCATAATGGCCAATGCACAACTAAAGCAATTTAGGGCTTAAAAGAGTAAGAGGGAAAGTAGAAGCTTAAAGCTTGAACCACTCATTACAACCTCTAACCAATCTTTAACTTTATCATCCCAATCAAGAAAATTATCTTGTATCTTCTCGACCCTAACTCACATTAGATTGGTTTCTGAAAGTACAAGCCTTTTACATTCAAGCCTAGAAATATTCCCAAAAAAATGTAGAAAAAACCTTATTTGGAAAGAAATAACTCAACATTGCTCTTGTTTCTCAAAGTAACAACATAAAAGAAAGAACAAGAGGATTCTTATATTCTCACCTGCAACCAGCTGAAAGTAAACTTGAAAACTTCCCTTCTTTCATTGTTGCTCCACTTTCAGTTCACATTAGCATGGGATAAAACAACTAAGTGGTAAAATTAGTATTTGTAAAGGAAAAATAGCATACTGGTGAAAGTACCACCTCATAATGAGCTACTTATGGGGAGAATATTGTGGCTTAACCCACATGCTTAAAATTGTGATAGGACCTTTTTATTAAATGATCACCTTAAGGGAACATCTTTGTAATAATTACTAAATTTTGACATCCGATCTAGCCCCAAAGTGAAAGATATGTACCTTCCCATCACATGTGATGAGAACTCACTATTTACATCAAGTAATGATGAATTAGAAATTACATTCTAATCATTACTCTGACATCGAATTTAACATCTTGGGAACTACCGTGTTTTCAAGAATCATTAAAACTCAAGTGCAAAGCTTTAGTAATATATCTACTTTGAACTACTTTGAACCAAGGTTCAAAGAGGTCCGAAGTCATTCAAGTAAACATCTCTGCTGCACTTAGTAGGTCTCACCTACAAGAAAAAATTTATTCTCATAAGCTTCAATTGAATTACTTTGAATTTCTTTAAACCAAGGTTCAAAGAGGTTAAAAGAAAAGAGTCACAAAGAGGCATCACAAGACTCAATTTTCAAACACAACACATGATGACTTTTGAATAGTAGCAAGTGTGAGGAACTTTCTGATGCAAATTTTTTTAGAGTTAGTCAGGGAAATGAAAAATTACAATGGCTACTCAAAACTAGAGCTAACAGACACCATAAATGACTATCTAAGTACTTATTCATCATCCACCCTTACATCCCAAAATAACTAAACTAATGAAAAAGTAATCATAGATAAGGCCATCTAACAAGTCTACATGCAAACTAATCCACATTTGGTGAATATAGATAGTATAGTTCCAATTTATCCCACTATAATTAAATGTATGGACTACCCACATGACTGCTTAACTTGTACATTCAATCGTTGTAACACAAAAACCCAATATCACATTAGTGACATGAAGAAAATGAGATAAAATAAAAATTCATATGGAAAATATGACTCTAAGACTAGATCAAGCACAAATATTACCTATCAATTATATTTGCAGCAAGCACCATATTCTAGGAATCCATAAACATGTCACCACAAAAATGTTGAGTGACTGATCACATACCAGAAACATATCCATGCATAGAAAGAAACAAACCTCTTCTCACCATGTAAAAAGCATGTTTGCATGTATAATAACAACTATCTCACCCAATAACACCCTAAAGGAACCAAACTCTAGAAAATAGCTTCAATAGATCCACAAAAAAACATAAGTTTTTCCTTGAGAATGCAAAACCTACAAAACTATTGTGTTGAAAAACATCGATGCACATCTATACCAACTTACTCAAAAGTCTATGAAAAACAAAAAATAATTAAAATCAAAATAGTCTTAGATGATCATCACTATAGAGTTTTAAGGAAAATCTACAAATCCTTTAGATCCTTTAGATCCAATGAACAAGAATCCATTCCATGCTTGTACAATCATTCATAGAGAAAAATGTAGTACAAGAACTCCAAGTTCACTTGTAGATGAACTCCACAACCACTACTAGCACATGCATCCAAGAGAGAAAGAAGTTATCCAAATTTTTTTAGATCATCTAATGATCAACTATTTGTAGATCATCTAATGAAAAACTCCATAAATTCTATACATTCTAGATAACAAAAGAGACACATTCAATCAACCATTCTTTTGGAATTATTTTTCTATCAACCAAGGGCTCCTGATCAATGTGATTTCAACATGACCGACTCCATTTTCTTTTTCTCCACCATCCTTCAAAAAAAGTTTGTTTTATCTTGAAGAACTAGATCAATTGCAAGACTTCCACTCATCAAAGGATTAATTATTAGTAATTCGTTGAATACAAATTTCTCCAAGATTTGTACACTAAGAAATCTTAATAAAAGAAATTTCTAGAACTAGAACCATCATGAATCATCACATGCATGCGACATGTATTTTTTTAATTTAAAAATCTAAGTTTTAGTACCCATTGATAGGAAATGAGAACAACTTCAACAACCATCTAATGTACATCCTCTATGCAATGATTTCTTGAATATTTTCTAATAAGAAAATACAAGTGCATACTATTTTGCCATAAAAGTAGAAATATATATTTGATTTCCCACAATTAATACATTAAAGAAAAGTGATTGCAACTTATAGATATATCAAATTTTAGTAGTATTGATATGCAAAAGTTTAATATTTTACAATCATAAAACTACCAGAATGAGACAAATAGAAAACAAAAATATGCATGAGGAAAAAATAGATATACTAATATTTATTGTGCAATTGGATAGAGATAAGGAATTTAATTTGATCAAATTACTAAAAAAGGTCTTTGGAATAATGAACTCATAGTTTAGTGAGAGGTCGAGAAGTTCAATAGATGATGGAAACACTGATGAAGGTAGAATCTAGTTTTCCCTTGACGTTGAAGTAGGGAAAGTGAGACAATCCTTCAAAGGATGAGGATAGAATCTCATTAAATTGGTTGAAGGAATCTTTCAAGCTTTCTAGAAAAGGGAGAGCACTCCACATTAACATAATTTGGTTACTGACTTGATTCCATGAAAGGTAAAGGAAAACATAGAAAATGGCAAGCTTCCACTCAATTGACTCTCTAAAAGATCAAGAGTACCCGAGGAAGAGATATTGTTTAGATAATATGGTAAATTTTTGGTCATTTGATTTATTTTCAATTCAATTAATAATCTTTCTTAATGTTCTATTAAACTTCCCATCCCTTACTTGTCCATCTTTTAATGCTTTTCCCCTTCATTTAATTTACCATGATTGTCATTTTTAGTGAGTGGATGGTGTGAAACTTTTGGAGTGACTTCATAATCACTAACAACTATTCAAATTTTATTTATTTTTCATTTATTGATGAATCAATGAAAAAGATATTAAGGAGAGAATACCAAGTTTTATATGCATAGATTGTAGAAGCTTAATATCTAGAGTAATTCTATTTTTTCATTTTAAATATGGTAGTTTGATAATTTTTATAGTAATATTATGATTGTTCTTTATAAGAAATATGTTTCTATGATCTAAAGGAAGATAATAATTTATAATATTTTTCCTTTATATTCTTAATTTATAATGTTTCTCATATATAAATTTATGTAACACCTTATTATTTGAACCACACACCTATTATGTGCATTTTAACCTTATCTATCAACTCTTCTCTAAAATTTTCAAACCAACTTATATCGTCAAATTTGAACTATTGAGCTCTACAACTTTTACTATAAAGTTATTTTAAAAATTAATCTCTACTATTTTATAGTTTAGATGGAAAACTAAATAATAGACATATTGCATGATTTTGATTGCAAATAGAACAATGATTTGATTCATTAAATGATAGTTTATATGATTGATTTATTGCAAATATTTTAAATGGTTTCATTGATATCTTAGTCAAAATTATGTAATTATTTAATATTGACATTAATTATTTAGCTTCACATGGATTATGTTAACAATTATATTGATATTTACTAACAAATCTTTTGTTTCCTATGAGAGCATAATCATGACCATTTAATAATCTCTAAGCATGGTTTTAGATTATCATAATGGAGGTGGTTTCTAGCTACCTTGATAACAAATTTTATGAGTGAGTCATAGAAGAACCATATTAATATGTATTTAATTGATGGTATTATGTTTATGTATAGGTTATTGAATTATGACAATACTATTTTTTTATTTATCAAGATTACTCCTATCTTTGTTATGATATTGAATCTAGTGAATTTAATTTGAAATAAAAAGAAAAATAAACCAATCATTTTATAGAATTCAACACCATACACATTCTCAATCGATTCCATCCATATAATGTTTAGTGTTGGTTGCCTAGTAAGAATCGATTCCATCCATATAATGTCTAGTGTTAGATGCCTAGTAAGTCAAATTTATATAATTGATAAAAAAAAAATGTACTTTATGCTTTAATTAGATATTTCTATTAATTGAATTTCATTACAAAGGTCACAAATTTGGCTTTTAAATATTTTTTGTCAAATAAAATAGAAGGTTGAATTTTTTATGTTCTTGAATAAAAACCTTGAAAATACTTTTATTTAAGGTTTGGTAAATTTTAAACTTTGATTTTTGGCTCACATCTATGTTCCAAAGAAGGATGTGTAAATGTAATTCACAACTATATTGTAAAAATGCACACATAAATTTGGATTCACAACTTATTCAATTAGTTAAATGGTCATGTTATTGTTATTATTGTTGTCCATAGCCATGTTCAAACCTTTTTTGGGTCATTTTTTTATGGGCTTGTACCTTCATTTATCCAATGTTCTCATTGTTTGGGCCTCAACATTGTAACATGGAGATAAGGCCTCCCAATTGTAGCCTCATTGATCCATATCTCTAGGTCCAAAGAATTTCACATGGACCTATAATAAGAGTTGTGCTAACATTTCTTATCATGTTAAAAAAAATATTGAACATTCATTAAAAAAAATTTAAGTATAAATAAAATAGAATGAAATTATTTAAAATATAAGTTAAATACATAAATAATTATGGAGAGGATAATATGAGGAGCACTAATAACATGAATGGGACAAAATGGTGTCTTGAGAGAATGAATTAAGTAGTAGAGTGGGAAAATGGTGTGGACTGCTATGTCAAATGAACATTTTTTCTTAGAAGCCTACAATGGAATGGCATATGGACATTTTTTTAAACAAGCCTAATCCTTCCCATATATATATATATATATATATATATATAATCTAAATTATTACCCTTTTACTAAATTTCTTTTAAAATGGATTTCCAAAATTTATTTTAAAATGACTTACTGAACTTTTATAAGATTAAATTATCCTACTATGGACTTAAATTTTTATGTTTGTAGAATCTAGAGATTGGAGATGATCACCATGATGATTTTTGAATCATTGTTTTTATTTTAATAACTTTTTATTCTTTGTGTGAAAAGTCATGGTAACTAAGAAAGGAGGAGAGTAATTCAATCTAGAAGGCATTAAATTTTAATTTAATGCCTTTGATCTTTCAAGACTAAATCATTGTTGTTATATATAATATTTTTGTAATTACAGTTTCAAATATTCATATCTTAATTTTTTTTTCATCAAACAATTAAGAAAATTTAATTTGAACTACACTAATAATTTTTTTATTAGACACTATATTGTACTTGATAGTCTAAAGTGCCTCTTTGTAATATCATGTAAGCTTCTAGTCAAAATAGAGATATGGATTGTTGAAGAGAACATCCTTGTTCCATTTTTTTTTATACAATTATAACTTGAAAATTTGTGTTATAATAAATCACCCTCATCTTTTTCTAATGTGAAAAAAATAATAGACTCATTTGAGTTTTCTTTTTAGTTTCATTCATACTATTCTTGTGCCAAGAGTCAAAATATTTGTGATTCAAGAAAGTATAAGCTCGATGAAATTAGATATCACTTTATATAAATATATACTAAGAAATCAAAAGGGTGAATTTTAAATAATCAAAGATATTAACTCAAGAGAATAAAATGGAAAGGCTATTAAAAACATTAACAATAATAACAAGTTTCATGTCAAGTAGTGGCCACTACTTGCCCTTAATAACATTGAATTAACAGATTGGTAATTTTTTTATATAATAGATTTTTAAAATAAAATTAATCAAATACAATACAAGAGCACTTTTATTTACAAGTTTGAGTCTATTTATTAGTACTTCCTAGTAGGCTAAGTACTATTGTGATATTTTTTAGATTTTACACTTTAATCAGTGATTATAATTTTTGGTTTCTTCCTATTCGAATTAATCTTTCTTTAAATTTTGTTTGTCAAACTATTACATAGCATATTATAGATGCAAGATTTTTGACTTTACAATTTTTACAAAATATTTTTAGATGCAAGATTATAATTATTTTAGAAATATAAGGTTTGCTAGAAAGCGAGTCATTTGCCACATGCTCTTCCAAATCCTAGGAGTAAAAATCGCCACCATCTCTTCATAGTGCAAAAGAAAAATTTGGCAGTAAAATTTCATTTGGCCATAAAATTTAGCAATAAATTCTTAATCTTTTCAATCTTCTTGATCATCTTTCTCTTCAAATGTGCCTGTAGTATTCTCAAAAGGCTGGTCATTAAAACCTTCTGTCATTGTGCTAGGGCTCAACACAAATTTAGGAGATTCATATTTATCTTCTAAAGGAAAATTTGGCTTAAAGCAAGGAAGAAAATTATGACGGCTCATCAATTTATTCGTAAATTGTTGTAAAGAAGGGGTTGCAGGGCTATTGGAGAATGAATATTCATATTATCTTAGTCTATGAGGATTAGACACTAGAGTTCGATGACAGATCAAACTTCTAAAGATTTTTGCAAATACTTTCCCTCTTACACACATGTCTAATTCCTGCAAATTCCTATGCTTCAACAGACATAATTTGATCATGAATAGAGTCATTCACAGTGTGTTCCAATCTCTCTTCTTTCTTAACCCTCTTTCTACCATCGCTTCCACACCTTTCATTTCTTTCATAATAATTTCAAGGCAAGTTTTGAGGTAAAACTGATGCTTTTCTAGATTTGCGCTCCAATTGCAATGGAAAAGTGGATGGGAAGCTTTACAAAAATGGTAGTTAGAGAAAACTTAAAATCACAGTGTCCTAATAGGGAAGAAAACAAGTATCAGAGACAATGCATCGACCCTTCACACATTTTGCAAATTTATTGTATGTAGTGAAGATGAAAAAGCTCTTTTCGGCCTTAATTGAGCTCAATGAACTAGAGTATCCTTATATACTATAGATGCACTAAAAACATTAGATCATTAATAAAAAACCAAGTGCTACTATTCAAGAGATATCAGCAAAATCAATAGAGAGGTTAGGGCTTCAGCTAGAAATAAAATATAATGCGAATAATAGAGCTAGAGCTAAATTAGAAATGAATCAGGTCACTTTGCTCAAAATCTCCCTGGCTCATGAAAAGGCAAGTAAGCTTTTGTCAATTCCTCAAGCCATTCGGACAAACAATTTGTCTTTTTAAAGCATACTAAATATGTTGACCAAGATAGATTACCCCTGCACTCTCAGCAGATAGGATTCCTATATAAACCCCCTGTGATTTTCTTGAATACCTATGAACCACATCTCTAGAATGAGTATTCAAATGTCAAACCACCTCGTAACCTTCCTAACACATATATATCCCCCTCACCATAGGAATATTGTTCCGAAGCTTTCTATACATTCCTCCCTTCAACCCCCCATAGCTACTCACCCCAATATTAAACTTTAAAAAACTGAGGAACAAATGTTGATCATCAGCAATCAAGATAGCGAAGATCACTGGAAGGACTATCAAAATGTTGATGTTTTTGCATATTGAAATCGGCCAAAACAAGAGATGATCAATATCATTAATTGGCTAAAGAAATTTTCTAAACAATATGTAAGTATATCTCACCATTCTGATAGATTAGCATATATAAATTGCAGCGATGAATATGTTTTAAATAATTTCCTCTTTGTCTCTAATAGGAATAAATGGTTCTTATATATACTACAATAATATTAAATTATTTGTCAACTTCACTATTAAAAATCTGAAATTCAAACCTATTAAGTTAATAAAAAATAGATCAATACATAACTTAAACTACTATATATTTGAAGGTAAAATCTATGATTTAATCATATTAAATAATGAGAGAAATATTACATTTAAAACTTATCAACCAACATTGAATCTTAAAGATACCTTCCATATGATGAATTTAAGAAACAAAAAGGAATATCAGGAGAAGTTCTTAAATGAGAAAGACCTTTTGGAGCATATTCAAGATACAGTAGGAAAAACAAATTCAAAATTGGAGGATGGTGAAACAAGAAAAGAAAAAAACAACATTTCTTACTTCAACTATAGAGATTAAAAGCATTATCACACCAATATCCAAGAAAGATCAGAAGAAAGAAATAGAGACACTACAAGCCACAAGCGAAAAAGAAACACAAAGAAAAGAAAAGGAAAAGTTCCCAATATCAGATAATAGTAAAGAAACTACTCAATTGTTAGTTTATCACCTAATTTAGTGTAATCAAAAGGAATACTAACCATTAATGAAGTATTCACAATATAAAAAGATTAACACTTATGATAGGACCAAAGTTATCACCAAAAAGGAAGGAAAACCAAGAATAGTAAGCTCCTTGGGTGTAACCTATAATGACATAGATATGTCCCTGATCAATAGGGGATGTATGCTCATGGTGTGCTCAAGCTTCCAATAGATGGGTGTTTTTATCAATCATGGGGATGGATGGAGGATTTAACAATGGAGATGAAGTTGGATATTAGCATGGCTATGGTGCAAAAATGGGTATGATATAGTGGTTAGTGGGGCATTATAAGTTTCCATGAAAGTGGATTATGGATTCTAAGAGGGAAGGGCTTTATTTATAGGCTAAGTGGTAGAGAGATGGATGGTTAGGATGCAAGGATGGAAGAATGGTGAGGGACATCTAGGATGCTTTGAAAGGGAGCACATGAATTGTGCTTATTTAGAGCAAATAAGGGAGTGACACTTGTCACAAGGAGGGTGAGTGTGAGGGGATGGGATAATGGTTGATCAAAGTGAGTAATGAGAGAGGAAGAGTGTGGAAGAGGGATGTAAGAGGCATTTAATGGCATCTAAGAGCCATTAGTTCTCTTGGATAGGGATGGAAGAGGACAAGGGAGAATTGTTGACTTTGGCTTCGGTTAGAAAGTCTTAACCCTTGCTTAAAGTTTTACACATGTTTAGGAGGGGGATTAGACTCAGTTTAGGAAGGGGGTTAGGGGGAAAGTGGCTTAGCTTTGATGGGATGGGTTAGTTAGGTGGCTAAGTGAGGCTAGTATGAGTGAATGAGTTGGATTAGGAGCAAGGATATGGTTTAAGGATGTTTTAGGGGTTTGGATGATTTATTTAATAAAATGGGTAATGTGGGATTAAATTAAATAGATTTGAGGATTTACTTAACTTAATAGAGGAATAGAGTTTTAATTGATAAATTTACTTTGGGTTATCCTTTGATTTTATCAATTGGACTCTAGTTAATTTAATTAATTAATTAAATAAGATTACCTAGTGATGTAATCAAATTTAGTTGTCTACATTTTGCCCCTCTTTGACGTAGTGTTCGAACAACATTATTTCAAAGGATTTTGGATATAAACGACATGAAGAAGAATTTTTAAAACAATGTGGTTGCCCCAGTTTTGAGTAGAAGAGGAGAGAATGGACTATGTGATGCCCCCTCAAGAAGATGGTGAGGAAAGAAAATGAGGCTCGATGACTTCTTAAAATGTTGCAGAAAGTCAGGGTGAGCAAGAGGACATAGAAAGATTAAAAGAGGGTGAATAAGAGAATTAATGGGGAAAAGGAAAGAATTTCAAAGGAAAAGGAGGTCGCCAGAGGAGTCATAGAGGAAGATAGGGTACCATAGGGGGCCTATAAGGAGCTGGAGGGGGGATAGAAAGAGTTATTGGCTCTTATACAAACAACAAGATATTTTTTCTTCTAGCTCTGACTTGGATGATATGATGGCTGCACTTGAAAGACCAAAGCATAGGTGGACATGGTATGGTGAGTATAAGTGTGGTGGACACAATAATGATTGGTAGAGTAAAAGAACTAGCCTTTAATTTTTTATTTTGCACTATTTTTAGTATTCTTGAAATGTAGGAAACACAATCCTATAGACACAGGTTCGATGGGATTTCTATAGGGATCAGGGAGATTGTGATCCTATAAAAATGACTAGAGGGGAAGGGTAAAATAGGGCTTAGAAAGACTTTTCATGAAATCATACATTTGGCAAGGTAGATTTTGTGAGAGTATGAATCTAGTAGCGGGAAAATGATCTTGCCAGCGAAAATGTGCTCTAGGTGGCGGAAAACCAATTTCAACAAAATGGGTAGTTTCAACATAGGAATAGGATAGGGTTTGATCAAGAGGGTAAAAGTCAAAGTGTGATCCCTCAATAAGAAGGGTCAGTAGGAATGTAGGCTAGGGTTGTGGGGGGAAATAGAGTCAAAAAGAAATCATGCGATAATCTATATCGGTAGGATCGCAAGGTTTGAGTGTTCACAAGAACACGATGGCAAGAACATGGGAAAAAAGGGGAAAAGGGGAAAGTTGTGTAGATAAAATAGGGATCTGGTAGAGGGGGAGGAGTATTTTATAAGGTATGTGATGTATATAGGAAAAAGGAATACTGACATGCAGTTCATTTGTGTGCAGTGGTCTCTAGATATTCTAGTGTTACACTAGTAACAAGCAGTCATAGAATTCATTGGGGAGCAGCTTATGCCAACTAACTAGGCGGGGACTGATGGAATCAACTTGGAGTACCTAGCAAGATTTTCCCATACATAGACATATATGGTGATGGTGACCATCCTATGCTAGCAGTGGCACAGTGAGATGGGCACATTTCACCTCCCCATAGGAGAGATGACTATGACACTAGAGAATGTTTATAGGATTTTTAGATTATTAGTGCGAGGGATGAAAGTGATGGTGACAAGAGAGATGATAGCTGAGGTGGCAATACAATGGCTAGTGGGGCATGGGGCAGCATAGAAGATCCAACATGGGTAGTTCCCACTAAATGAGAACTTCGATTAGCTAGTTGCAGAAAGATGTATTTACTTCTATGTATGCAAGATGGTATCAAAGTACATTTCCCTAGATACATGAGGGACAAGAGTCACCTTGGCTTTGATCACTAATGTTGGCAGAGCTATACTAGGACCTACATCAGATAGTCTATCAGGGGGTAGGACAACAAGGGAGGAGTGTGGGGTTTCCTACATTATTGCAAGTGTGGGCTCGGGAGCATATCATGACATTTAGGCCAATTGGGCAAAGGGATAGGTAGGAAAAGGAGCTAGTGGCATATAGCTAGGGGGAGCCATTGACATACCATCATAAAGAGGAGGTGGACTACTAATGAGTCTAGATAGATGAGATTTGGGCAGTGATATGAAGACCATAAATGGGTCTGGGACCATGGGCAGAGGAGGGGACACACTTATCGTACACCATATCAACATGTTTCATTTATGGGTGATGGGAGTATATTGTAGAGTAGTAGCAACTGGAGAGGGCCTTGTGGTAGTTTGGATATAGGTACAAGTGGCTCCATGGGAGCTGAATTGGTATTAGTGGGTTACATAGAAGCCAATGATGATGTTTGGGCTAGCACTCTACAGAGATGGATTATTATAGGCCTAGGGAGAGTTAACACCATAGCAATGGGATTAGTTTGGTAGAGTAGCAAATGTGGGCTCCACATAGGAGTACTGAGATGTGTTTGAGTAGTTGAGGCTAGTAGGTTAAGCACAGGTGACTAGAGTGGTAGTGGTGGTGGGAGAGATAGCCTGAGCAGCTAGACAGGGAAAATACATAGCAAGGGGACTATGATAGTAGGTAGAGGTTGTGGTACAAGAGCAGGGGTTAGTGAGGAAAAGTTGGACGGGTGTGAGGGAGGTAAGAGAGGAGGAGAGGAGGGTTGAGCTTGAGAGGGGAGAGGAGAGGCCAATAGTGGAGATGAGACTACAAGCAGAGGGAGAGTAGAGGCCATAGGGGCTAGTAGATAGAGGAGGAGGTGGAGGTGGCTCATTGTTAGGGGGAGGGGATGATGGATTGATGGGCTCATATATGTCCCTATAGCAAACACATGAGGCAACTAGCCAATTGCTACAAGACACTTAGTAGGAGAGAGATCAATTTGAGATAGAGTGAAATCAACTATGAAATGAGTGCGATGTGGTGCAAGGATACGCCAATAGGGCTAGGATGGAGATTGGGATGCTACAGGTGGAGGATGAGTGGTTGGAGGGGAGGTTAGAGGTGGTGACACTAGAGAGATAGATCTTATAGGTGCAGATGGACACTATTTAGGAGGAGAGGGATAGGTTGGTAGTGGAGGTGTCAACCCTGAGATCATAGGTGGAAATAGGTGGAGGATTGGATGAGATAAGGAGGTTGTGAGGAGAGATGGAGGAGCTAAGGGAGCTAGAGAAGGATTTAACAAGGGGAGGTATCATGTAGCGGTACTAGTGGACAAGATAGAGCATTATAGATGACTGATACAGTTAGGCATAGTTGGGACCCATATAGGCATGCAAGGAGAGGGAGAGAGTGGATGGAGCACTAGCGGCTATCAAAGGACAATTGGGTCTTAGTGCACAAGGTAGAGCCATAGGATAGGGTAGAGCTAGAGGTGAGACAGGGGGAGTAATGGGAGGAGAGATGAGGTCGAGGGTTTGGGTACTGGAGGAAGACAAATGGGGCCACCACCTCCACCACCACTAGCACCAAGGGTAGAGAGGAACACCTATGAGTCCCATGATGAGGAAGAGATAGATGAGGGAGACCAATGATATGCTATTTTTGACATATTATTTTTTTGGATGTACCATTGGATGTATATTATTTTTCGGGCATAGCCCTAGTGTATTGATATGGGTTTTTGTAGTATATGGTTACTTGGATATCTGGACTATGATGGACTGTGGTTTTATAATTTGTAGGGATGTGGGATTTATTCTTTATTCTTTGTAGATGATATAAATATATGTATGTATGTATGTATGTATGTATGTATGTATATGTGTATATATATATATATGTATATATATGTGTATATATATGTATATATATGTATATACATGTATATATATATGTATATAGATATATATACATGTATATAGATATATATACATGTATATATATGTATATACATATATATACATGTATATATATACATGTATATATATGTATATACATATATACATGTATATATATACCTGTATATATATGTATATACATATATATATATATACATGTGTATATATATATATCGAGAGAGAGAGAGAGAGAGAGAGAGAGAGAGAGAGAGAATATCATTTTTTAGAGTGGGATATGGATGTATGGATATGATGATGTCATGATGTTGTTTACTACATGTATGTTTAAAAATGATTTTATGTAGATGCAAGATTGATGTGTTTTGTATACACAATGTGATGTGTATGAGATCTATGATGTTGATAACACTTTGTGATGTAGGATATGATGCTTATGATGAGTTGTGTGGATAGTACTGATATATTTGTGATGCAAGATATGATGTTTATGATGAGATTTTGTTTGGATAGTGCTGATCTATTTGTGATGTAGGATGTGATGTTTATGATGAGATTTTTTTTGGATATGGCTAATCTATTTGTGATGCAGGATGTGATGTGCTTTATGATGAGATTTTGTTTGGATAGTGTTGATATGTTTGTGATGTAGGATATGATGTGCTTTATGATTAGTTTTTGTTTGGATAGTTCTTGTGGTGACTTTTATGACGACTAAGAAGAGAAAATGAACTTGAGAGATGGTAATGGATGTAATGTGTTTTTGACTTTTGAAAAAGGATAAATAGAAATGAATGTTTTATAAATAATAATAAAAACATGACCCAAGAGATTAAATAAGAATGTATGATAATAATAGGGATGAAAGAAGATGCACACTTATGATGATGAGTATGCTAAAAAAAGTGGCTTTAAACTATTACAAAAGATGATAAAAAGAACATAAACTATGATAATGACTTATGGTAAAATGAATGAAAACTATGATAAAGTAGATGTAAGATTTAATTATGATGAAACATAAGAAAAATGAACAGCAATTGTTGATGAGAAAATGTGATAAATGAACTAAAAGCTATGATGATAACAAATTTTAAGTGAACTAAAGATTAGGATGATGAAATATGATAATGCACATAACATATGATGATTAAATGTAATCAATGATGGTAAACATGATAAGATAAAATCAAACAATGATAATGGATATGATAAATGAACACAATCTTTAATGAGACAACATGGTAACTTTGATGGTGGATATGATGGAAAAACACAATTTATGATGGTAAATATGATAAAGAAATTAAAAACTATGATATTGGAACATGAGGAAAAAACTCAATCGATGATCATGAACTATAATAAAGAATGATCATAAAAAATATGAGAAACTGATTTTTAAAAGTACCATGATAAAAAACTATTTTAAAATAACTCTAGCTCTGATGATAAGATATAGGATAGATGGACTTAAGCCTAGGATGGTGAACTATGATAGAGAACTCAATTGATGATGTTAGAACCTTATCCTAGGGATTATGATTTGTAAGAGTATGATAATGAAGATGAACTCAATGTTTGATGATAAGGAAATTTAAGCTAGAGATTCTAATGATGGAAGGATCCAATGGGTAATAAAGATAGGTGATGTAAAGAAAGAATGCAGCCAAGGCAAGTGATGAAGAAAAATAGAGGAGGGGATTTAGGGGAATATAGGGAAGATAGGGAGACACATGTGGGGTGTAGGGGGATGGTGCAACATATCACTAATTGGTTAGGACCTTGGTTAGGAGGGAGGAACAATATGCACAACTTTAAACACACTATGTGTAGAAGACTTAGGGGGATGGGATTGGCTAGGAGATTGGGATAATAGGAAAAGGTGAGAACATGGTGGATAAGAGATTTGAGGGAGTAGGATAGAGAGGAAAGGCATGATGTAGGAAGAGAAGGTGTAGGAAGAGGCTAGTATGGATGTGTGGGGGGGTGGTATGAACAAGTAATTTTTTGTATGGGAAAAAATGTTAAAAGTGAGAGGATACAAGTGAAGCTTAATGGTGGGGTACTTCATAAAGAAGTACCACCATGTAGTTTGAGCACTTTATTTGATATAAGAATACTAGGGACACGCCAAGGTTACTAGGAACATCAAGGCCTTTTCACCAATAATAAATATGACTGACTCAAACAAGCATGCAAGGATTGCCCCAGAGTTACACACGAGTCCCATAGAAATCAACATGGAAATGATGCTAAGTGATCCACAAGAAAATTATAGTTTCCAACCGCATTATGTGATCATGGATGAAAACATGTTTGAAATATGAAGGGGTGATATCCAACTGACTGACAAGGAAAAAAGGAACTTGGTCAAAACCATGCTTTTGAGTTGCCCTAGTCAAAGCACACCATGATATAAAAGACCATGGAAACCATGAGGAGGGAACAACTTAATCACTTGGAAATGACCTATTCAAATAAAAATACATAAAAAACCCAGTATCAGAAGAAATAATAAATCCATGATAAAGTAACCTTTTGTCAAAGTGATTAGGATATCTGGATACTGATAGGCCAATGTTAGGTACAAGGAAGGATGCATCCTGTAAGGACCTAGCAATAGTATGTTTGGGATGAGGAAAAAATTGGTAATTGTACCTTTCAATAGACAATCAACCAGTGACATGGTGTTCTACAATGGGAATTAAAAGTGTACAAGAATGACTATATAATGGACAGATGACTCAAGAACATACAATAGAATATGATTGCGAGTGTATGTATGATGAGGAAAAGCTTAGGATATGAAGATAGTATCAATGCATTATGTTTTATTATTGCATGGGTATGATAAAAAAAATTTTTTATTATTACAAGGGTGTGATACATAGAATACTATTGTTGTTACAAGGATAATATACATAGAATACTGCTATTGTTACAATGATCTAATATATAGAATACCCCTATTGTTACAAGGATATAATACAAGTCATGGTACAAAGGATAAAATACACCTAATATGATACATGTGGTAGGTTACAAGGATGGGATAGATATGTGGACTATGGTAGAATACATGATCTAGGCAGGTTGTTCAAGTTGATGGATGTTGAAAGAAAATGTTGTTAGGTGTTTGGAATGTGTAGATAAAACTCTTGGGAACACCTTCGAAAATCAAAAGATGGGTGATGAATTGTGAAGGGGTGATGGGAGAGATGTAGGTCATTGATAGATAATGAATAGGCTAAGTACACCTGGCACCTAATTGCGAGGTTTTCACCAGGGGACCTATCTAAGTTGCTTGAATTGTCAAGTTTTCACCATAGACGCTTATTTTCCTTTACTATTTTTTTCATTTCTTTTCTCTTCCATTTTCTTCCCTTTAAGGGAGGAGGATACACTGAGGAGTTTTTTAGGCATATAATTTATTGAAGCGAATGATTTTACTAGGATCATTCAGGACTTCACCCTCAAGTGTGGATAACTAATAGGCCTCTGAACCAAAAGATGTTGTGACCACATAAGGACCAAGCCATGTGGGCTCAAAATTGCCTTTATTTTCTTGGTCAACTTTGATCTTCATGTTTTCTTTGAGGACTATGTATCCTTCTTGAAATTGGCCCAGATGGACCTTCTTGTTGAAGTTGCACGTGAATGATTCTGGTCAACCATGAGGTGGTCATAGGCCTATTGTCTTTTTCATCAAGTAAATCTAGCAGAGTAAGTCTAGCCACTCTGTAATCCTCATATGATATCTGGCCCAAAAAAGAAATGTGCATGGATGGGAGTTCAACCTCAATAGGTAATACTACTTTAGCACCATAAACCAACAAGTATGGGGTTGTTCTAGTGCATGTATGAAATGAGGTGGGGTAGGCCCATAAGGTGGGGTTGATTTGTAAATGCCAATCATAGCCAGAATCATTTAGAACTTTATTTAGGATTTTGAGTAGGGTTTTATTAGTTGCCTCTGCCTAACCATTACCTTGTGGGAAGTATGGGCTGGAAAAATGGTAATGGATATGAAGGGAAGTGCACAATTCTTCCATATTGAGATTTTAAAAATTACCTCCATGGTCAATAAAAATGGTAAGTTGGGATGCCGAAGTGACATATGATATGATAGAGGATAAATGTAGACACTTGAACTCCTATGGAATTGACAAGGGGGATTGCTTCTACCTAGTTAGTAAAATAATTGGTGGTGGCGATTATCCACTTGTGTCCTTCTGAATTAAGAGGTGTGATAACACCCTCAAGGTCAAAACCCCAAACATGCAAATGGCCATGGTGGTACAATAGGTTGCAAATCTTAAGCTAGGGCTCAAATTAGATTAGCATGTTATTGATAGGATAATGATATCCAACCCAAAGGATTTTCTTAGTGAGAACTATTGCACTCATGTAAGCACCACAAAGTCTAGTGTGCACCTCTTTGAGAGCCATTGCAGCCTCATTTTGGTCTAAACATCAAGAGAGAGTATCATGATAGCCATGAAAATATAGGGTCTGAGCTATGATAGTGTAATGGGATGCTCTAGGAATAAGGTTCTGGAATTGGGTTCATGTGACATGGGAGATATGATACCACTTAGTAGGTGAGCATAAATTTTGTGGTACCATGGGGGTTGGGGACCAACCAAGATGCATACCCTTGTTGATTCATCATTCTCATAGGTAGGCTCATGTAGCTACTCAACTAAGAATTCATACTACATATCTTCTTGAGGGATCTCCAAAAGTGAACCAATAGTGGCCATGGCATCTGTAGCCTTGTTTTGTAACCTAGGTATTTGTATGAACTAAATCTAAGTAAAATAACCCTTCAACTAGTGTACTAACTCTTTGTAAGGTTGGATCTTCTCATCTTTGGTCTAATATTCATCCATGACCTACTTGATAATAAGTTGTGAATCTCTGAAGACCTATAGCTCTATGATGTTCCACTCAACTACTTTTTTGAGTCATGCAATAAGGGCCTCATACTTTAAGATATTATTGGTACACTGGAACTATATTTTAAAATTTTTAGGAATATAATCTCCTTGAGGAGTGACCAAGATTATGCTAGCTCCATAGACATGGGATGTGTAAAATGGGTATGTGCAGGATCATGGTGTGCCAAAAAGTGGTGATCTAAAAAATCTGTAATTTTGAAATATCTCAAACCATTTCAAAATCTATTCCAACTTTTTTCCCACCCACTCTGATACTAAATGAAAACAACTAATATCTTTATAAGGTCTACTATATCTTTTGATACCAAACCTATATTGTCAACTTTAAAAAATCCTAAAAATGTGCTTTTGGCCTATTTTTATGTGATTTTTACTTCAAACATGTAGTTGATGACTTTTTTAAACCAAAACCTAATGAAATGAAAAGGGTTTCTTAAGAATGTTCTTGTGTTTCCATAAATGTAAGGTTTGTCAAATTATGAGTTTAATAAGTAATTATTACTTATTTTCTAATGGAGTTATGTATAAAGTGCTAACTAGCACACTACTTGAAAAACAACTATAACTTTTAAATAGTACAACATTTTTTAAATCCAAAAGATGTATCACATTCTATGTTTGTTCTACTATAAGGAAAAAAAATGAAACATTGTTTTTTTCAGAGTTTTGAATTAGTTAAGGTGGTCAGACATGAGCATTTTTATTTTGAAAATACTAAAGTCAAAAATTAATTAATTATTATTTATTTAGAATAAAAATACCCAAAAATATGTTTCACATCCAGGCATGAATCTACTACTTATATCTAGAATATTATTAAAAATATTAGTATTTTATTTTGATTAAGGTGGTCAGACATACATCTACTTATTTTGTTCTGAAATTTTTGTAATGTTGCATTAAAATTCAAAATTTTGACCAATCGATTTTATTTTTTTTAGATAAGTCCTAGTAGTTTAGAAACTAGATTGAGTTTGTTAGACATTCTTTTCTCTTAACATTTTGATATAAAGTTAATAACAAGTAGAAAATTGCACGTCAAGTTGACATAACCCTAATTTTCTAATTTTTTATTTCCACTTAAGAGCATAGTTTGGTTGACCATGATCCTACATATGCCTAAATCCATCAAAGTATAATTTCCAGGAGGGTTTTTCCTCTACTAAGAAGAGGTGTTCATCTAAAAATTCCACAATGAGAGGGTGATCTACAACCAAAGGTGCATCTACCAAGTGATATGTGATAGCTTGGCCTTTGGTAGCCTTTGCATTGACATATTGTATGTTGAATTCACTAAGAAGCATGACCCATTTAGCTAGATGCCTGGTGAGCATTATCCATGACAACACATGCTTTAATGGATCAATTTTGGATATTACTTACAAAGTGTGGCATAACATATAATGATGCAACTTCTGAGTGAAAAATACCATAGCTAAGCAAGCCTTTTCCATTAGCGTGTAATTGAGCTCATACCCAACTAGAGTACAACTAATGTGGTAAATAGCTTTTTCCTTACCTGCATCATCAACTTGTTCCAGAAGGGTACCTAGTGATGTTGGCATAGTTGTGATGTATAATATGATTAGACATCCTACAACCAAAGGAACTACTATAGGTGGATTAGAAAAGTATTTATTAATTAGTTAAAAGTTGCATTGGCAAATGGGGTCCCACCTAAAATTCTAATCCTTTTTGAGTAAATGTGTAAATGCTTGGAACTTATCAATGAGCTAGGAGATGAATTGTCTAATTGATTATAGTTTTTCCTGAAGAGAGTGAAGTTGCCTAAGTGTCTTAGGGGGAGCCATATCCATGATGGCCTTGACCTTTTTAAGATCAATCTAAATACCACATCATGATTCAATGAATCCCAAGAGCTTTCTCATGGTAATGCCAAAAACACACTTCTTAGGGTTGAACATGAGATGATATTAAGCCAATCAATCAAACACTTCCTCAAGATGAGATAAGTGATCAAGGGCTTTAAGAGATTTGACTTGAATATCATCCACATAATCTTCTAGAGACTTATGGATCAAATCATGGAAGATGACTGTCATGGCATGTTGATATGTTGCCCTGGCATTCTTTAACCCAAATGGCATCATGTTATAACAAAATGTCCCCCAATGGGTGGTAAATGTTGTTTTATGCTAGTTTTCCTCTACTATCTAAATCTAATTATATCTAGAGAAACCATCCATAAGACTCATGGTCTATAGTGAGATCAATAATCATGCCAATTTTTGGTAACAAGAAATCATCCTCTAGGAAACCCTTATTGAGATCTTTGAAGTCTATACAAATCCTAATATCACTATAAGGCTTTGTGATAGGTACCATGTTGGAGATCCATTCCAAATAGTTAATTGGGAAAGTGATTTTTGCCTCTAGAAATTTTAAAAACTTTGATTTAACTAGTAAAGCAACTTTAGGATGCATCTTTCAGAGCTTTTTCTTGACAAGCTTAGCCTTTGGATCCATGGATAAATGGTGTACTACTAGCTTAGGGTCCAACCCTAGCATATCTTGATAGGACCATGCAAAGTGACCAACATTTTAATGCAGGATTTTGATGAGAATTTTTTCCTATTCAGGTGGTATAGATGCTGCAATGTATGTGATATTGGGTACTTTAGTTAGACTAATATTGACTGGTCTAGTTTCCTTTGTTAAGATGGATGGTATGGTGGGCCTATGATCTTGTGGCGGGGGGGGATGAAATATCAATCATTCAATGCCTCAAAGATGTTTTCACCATCAGATGTGTCCTTTATTTTATTTTTATTTTTTGAATCATTCAATGGAGCTCCATAGGAGTTTTCACTAGAGGATGGTTTTATGTTGATTTTTTGCTTTTGTGTTTCATTTTTTAGTTCAAATTTGCAACTAGAGATTTCCTCCTCACTAAAGTAACCTATTGGATGCCATTTGTAGACATATGTTGATGGTGGCAGTGGTCATTTATGCAGTGTTTTTTTCTCCCACGAGTCTAAGGAGTGCATGCTCTATAGAGAGTTTGTCAACATGGATAAAACTTGTTTGATCCCAATCAATGAGTTCAAGGTGATTGAGTTGTAAGTCGATGAGATTTAGGGATAATTGGCAGAGCATAGAATCTCCTAGGATAATTTCATCAAGGAAGATATCCTTGTAGGATTTCTTTTATACTTCCTTAGGAACATCTTCAACCTCAGCGAGACTTTTTGGATTTTTGTGAAGGCATTGCCTTCTTTTATGGTACCCCTAGTTACAAGGAGTTTGTAGCCTAAGCCTTTATTTTTATTTTCAATGTATACTTCCATATGCTACTTAATGCCTAACTCTAGCCATTGTAGATCACCTCCTTGATAATCCCATTTCTTAGTAGCAAGGTGATGTGACAATGGGGATTTTTGTTTAAGGTGGTCAAGAAGTTCTGCACTTTTTAGAGGTGGCTCTTTATATATCCATTTATTAATGTTTGAAACAATTTCCTCTCCATTGAGAATAGCTTTGGTAATAAATGTGGTAAGTTTTAGTTTTTTGAGTTGAGGGGTTGTATCTAACCTTGGTCCCTAATGTGTTAGTGCCCTTGAGTATGTGCATCAAGTGGTAAATCATTAACAACAAAAGCATCTGTGAGATTATACTCTTTGCAACCTTGGTAGTTGATCTTAACCATGGAAAGGGTAGAAGTTAAAATGGTATCCAAATTGTGGCAAGTGCTAGAGGAGCTAGCCATGGTGTGGCCAATTTTGATTCTAGGACAATGGTATTTGTATGAAGCTTCAACCACATCGCAATAAGAAAAGGGTTCAATATTTGTGTACATGGTTAACTCAATGCCATTATGTGGAACCTTGATGCACTAATGATACGTGGATGGAATAGCTTTCATGGTGTGAATCCATGGTTTCCCAAGGAGGATCTTGTATGCGATCTTAAGATCAACTATGTGACAAATTATTTCTTGAGTGGCTAGGTTGATTCTGAGAAGTAGAAAGATGGTTCCTTTAGTAGTGCACTCCAAGTTGTCATATGCTTTGATGGTAATGACATAAACAAGAATATTGGCCTCAATGTACCCTACTTGTTTGATTAACTTTAAAGTACATAGACTTAGATCTGATCCATTATCTATTATGACACATTTGACTGTGAAGTCAAAAACCATGACAACAATGTAAAGTGAAAGTATATGATTAGGTTCAACTATTGGGATGTAAAAGGCTTTGAAGGACATAACACATGATGCAGAAAGGTGGCTGACCAAGTTGTAGAGCTCACTAGAATTTATGTCAGTGGGGATATGTGACTCATGGAGAGTATTGTTGAGGATCTCTTGATAAAGTGGGCTTGTTCGTAAGGAATCTAGAATGGAAATCTAGGCTGGCATATTTCCAAGGTGTTCCATGATATTATATTGTGGTCCTAATTAGGGTGATCCTAATGAAGGTGATCTTGATGGAGGTGGTCTTGATGGTGTAGATATAGATAGGCCAACTATATTGAGTCAAGTTCATTGAGTAGTAACTACACATTGAGTGTCTGCGCCTTTGATGTTTATTACATTGATAGAAGGCTCAACTTGTGATATGTATTTGATAAGGTTTCCATAGTCTAAGTATGCTGAGGTGTATTTTTGAGCCTTATCTCAGTTATCTCCTTCTTTGTTTTGAGCATTGTTGGGTTTTTCAATAAGAGTGTTTGTAGGTTCTTTACTTGTGTTTGTATTATGGGGAGGAAAAGGATTTTGGTATATCAATAATCTTGCATTTAGTGAGGTTGGTGTCCCCAATGTGATCTTTTTCTAATCAATAAGGTCTTGGACATAGTCCTTGAGTTGCATGCATTTTTGGGTGTTATGTCCTTTGACATGATGGAATTTTCAAAACTCATTGTTCTTATACAAAGATGCCCTAGACTGATTTGGTTCCAAGAGTTGTGTCTATGGATGTCAAAAATGATAATCCTTGGCTAGTTTCTTAAAGATTGCATCAAGGGGTTCGCCCTAGCATAGTGTATACACAAGGTTGTATTTGAACACATGGTTTAGGTCCAACTGAATGTGTGATAGCATTAGTCTAATTTTGATGGCTAGGTATTTGAACATTGTGTTGATTGTTTTACATAGATGGATATTGATGGATTGGTGGTTGTTGCTAGTAAGGTTGTTGTTGACAAAACATGGTTGGAATGTTAGCTGCTGCCCCAACAACATGAACATGTCAATTGTCAGTGATGCCATTAGTAACTATGTTCTTATTTTTATTCCAATCCCATGGTTTCTCATTGCTTGGACCTTGGTCCTCGGTGCTTTCCTTATAAATTTTGATAACAC
The DNA here is from genome assembly GCA_028749045.1 of Cupressus sempervirens. NCBI lineage: Eukaryota > Viridiplantae > Streptophyta > Pinopsida > Cupressales > Cupressaceae > Cupressus > Cupressus sempervirens. The sequence goes on from CM053793.1 coordinate 118,985,277, forward strand.
CATCCTTGATGAGCCCTTGCTTAAGTCCCATCCCTTTTTCTTTAATATATTTATATGTTTGTAAACAATTCTTAACCACATGATGGGAAAGACTAGGATGTGTGTTGTTAATGAATATATTGACTAGGTGACATTTGGGGATGGTGTGTGAGATCCTATTTGTGAGAGTTTTCCAACATTGTAAGTATTCTGCAAGGTTTTCTCCTCCCTTTTTATTGGTATGAACTAGGTCCACTATAGATAACTTGGTCTCGACTAGATGAGCTATTGACCCATAAAGGCCTCAAAATGATTAGCAAAGGTCTTAATGATATCCTGGGGTATATGACAAAACTATTTGAGGGCTGGGCCCCCTAAGATTTTTGGAAAATTTTACACGAGGAACACATCATGGTAGTGCATATAGAATTCCTTGACATGTGTAATTGGGTCACTTTTCCCTCTAAATTTATCAAACTTGGGGATCTCAAAATGTTTAGGAAAAGGTGTCATTGTGATGGTTTTATCAAATAGATATGGATTGTAATCATTTTTGAATTCGAAATTTTTTGAATTTGTCCCATCCTTGAGGGCTTTGAGAGAATTTTTCATCTCTTCCCATTCAAATTTTATAGGAAAGGAAATGAGTGCCCCTAGCCTAGGTGCCCTGGGTGCGAGATGTGTAGCAGATGTTGAAGGTAGATATGGAAAACTTGTCTGCCATATTGTGGGGGCAAAAGAATAGGTTGCACTACTATTGAAATGGATGGTATGTGTTGTTGGAATATAGTTTAGGCCTACTATGACATCTACTAGGTAGATTGTTGATGGGGAACATAGGTGTAAAGTTGTTGCCCTACTAGATAATTCTGCAAGGATGCTTGGGCATACTACTAGTGTGATGATTGTGGCTAAAAAGATGGTAGTGTAGGTAATATTGGGCCCATGATTTGGGAGTTTATATCTTGCCCAATATATGTTGTTTGTGCTCTTGCTTGAGAAAGTAATTGAGTACTAATAGGGGCTAGGTAATTGAGGTGAGGAAGAGTGTTCACAGTCAAGTATTGTGATAAAGGGGTGGTTTGGCTATTACCCAAGGGTGGCATAGAAAAGTAGTTGGTGATAGTTGGTAATAAATAAACTTGGTGAGGAAGGGATGTATGTGATTGAGGTATGGGAATGGATGTAGTGTTGAAGGGGAGGTTAGTGGTAGGCCCTCGTGCCATACCAAAACTCCAACACCCTCAAGGAAATGAGGTTGAAGTACATTGGCCAATGACGAATGGATTGGTAATGATGTTGGGTGGAATGGAAGATGAAGTATTTGACCCTAATGGATGCATTTGTGTAGTGTACTTAGATGTAGGTTGGATGTTTATGGTGCTACTAAATGGATTGGATGTGTTTTGAGATAGAAGGGAAAATGTAGTGTTAGTAAGTGAAAAGGAGTATATTGTGAAGTAGGGATATGGGTGGTGGAAGCAGATGTAGATGATACACTTGTGGTTGGTTGGGATGTGGTATAAACTAAGGGTTGAGTGAGGATGGGTTGAGTGTTTTGTGAAATGCAAGAAGTGACCTTGGCTAAGGTGATATTTGGATCCGCTAGTTCTACTTGTGTTAGTTGGTACCTACTTTTTGGTGAAAAGAAAGGATCATGAGGGATGACTCTATAGATGGTGGTTGCCATCCAAATAAAGGATATGTAGGATCTGTCATCCAAAATCAAAGGCACCAATATTGTCTCTTAAAAATGTTTCCATTATGGTCTCCTTATTTCTATCTATGATGGCATTAACAATGGTTGTGTGTCCAGGTTGGTTCATGAAAGCATCAATATCTATTAAAGAACCTATTTCTTTGGGAGTTTGTGATGGTGGATCTAGTGGTGTCATGGAAACTATAGGGTATAGCTGAGCTTGAGCTATGCTACTACTAAGACTAGGATCCACATCCTTCTCCTTACATTTATTCTTACTGAAATGTGTGGTAGTTGGCGTGAAATGTTAACTATCTTAAGGATGGAATGCAAAAGGATGATGATAAGTGGATGTGAAAATATGATTTGTCTAGTGTGTGACTAGGGTGGAGGGATTTCTTTAAGATGCAAAGGAGAGTGTGTGGAAATGTCTTTAGTGATATCTAGGAAGCCTAAATGATGTGGTACTAAGTCAAAGAGATTTTGTTTCCCTTAAATGTGATTTTTGAAAATGTGATGGGTTAAAAGCATAGATCTGTGTCACCGTTTGTGATACAAAAATTTGTTTTGGTCAAATCTCATTTCTCTATCAAAACTCAATTTTAAAAAAAAACTAAAAATACCCTTTTATAGATTTCAGATTCAATATCATCATTATATAAATTTTTGAGTGTTTTGATTAGTTATAATATGTTATAATCTAAAAATATTATAAGTCGATATTTTAACATTTCAGAAGATGCTCTCTCAAAAAATGAAAAAAAATATTAAATCATATCAAAAAAATAAAATATATATATTTATCACTAGAGGGAGAATCCTCTTCATGAATATGTAATTTTTTTTCAAGAAGGTATAGATTTGATAGGGAAGTTTTGACGGGAGGAAAAAACTGTTGGATTCTGACAAGGTTGAACTTGAGTACTTATAACAAAGAAAATATACATCAAAAATAATTATTTCTTTTTTTGTGCACTAGCTATACATGTCATCTATAAAATATTTTCAAATCATAACAAAAAAAGATGATTTGCACATACTTGTTTGATGGGAACTACATCCTATATTTTTTACAGTTAAAAAAGGGACTTCAAAATAAAATAAAATGAATAAATTCTTAGTCAAAAAAATAATAAAAATTATAGGCATAAAATTCATATAATTCTACACATTTCATCAGTTTACATCATCTTCATATTTTAAACGCAAATACCATTTTTTTTCTCATTAATGTTGAACTGTCACATTCTGATATCACTTTTCTTTATTAAAGGTGACACAGGTTTGTGCTTTTACATGATGGTGATATCAAACCTTAAGGTGGCCTTGTGAACTTTTCTAAAACAAATGGAGATACCAAACACAAATGCTAGTTTATCCTAAATAGTTCTTAGTTTAAGGATAACTACGATAGTGAGATGGATGGAGACTTCTATATTAAGGGAAACACATCTTTTAATGTAGGGATGCTAAATTTTCTAAGTGATGAGTAAATAATGAAGGGCACTAGGGTTTAATGATGCTTAATTCAAAATATTTTTGAAAACCTAAGGTTGATAACAAGAAGTGATGAAATGATTCTACCAAATGTTTAGATGGGATGAGGAGCTATATGAAAGGCTAAGCATATGAGGACGTAAGTGCATAATTGTGTGTGGAAAAAGAAGGACCTAATCAGAGTAAGTAACACTAGAGTTATCGGTAAGGCTATATTTGATAACTAATTAAAGAGTTAGGTTTTGAATTTTGTAGTCCCACTTAGTTTGTAGTGCAATATCTAAACTATCTTTCTCAATTTGGTCCAATTTAGTGATCCTTGGTTCGGGGATATGCTTCTTGTGGTTTTCTTCTATTTCCTTGTAAACTGGTATTTGTGGAAGTTTAGCCTTTTTGAACTTGGTCTTGGTTTGACTTGACATGAGATAAATCTATGAGATGTGATCACAACTATGCATTTTTTGGAGGTAGTGACTATGCTAAGTATACCTTTTAACCTTGGTTTAAAAACATAAATAAGTTTAGGAGCAACTAGGTTTCAAGAAAATGGTGTGTTTATGTAAAAGGGGCAAATTGTTTTCTTGGCATATTTTTGGGATGTAAGTAGTAAAGTGGAACAAACTAGGATTAGGTTTGTTGTGAATAAGGTTTCTAACAATCCTTCTGAACAAAGGTGAGGATGGCCTATTGTTGAAAAAAAATGTTTAGTTTATAAGGAAATTTTTTGGTCACGTAAGATACGTAACAAGGGTATTTTGTAAAAGATAACTTTGGACTGAGGAGGAAAAAGTTCTTTTGCAACTGGACTTTGTTAATGACTATTTTTGAGATAATAAGGATAGTTTTGAAAAAGGTAAATTTGAACCAAAAAAACTAAAGTTGTTGTGAATGGACTTGCTAACAATTTTTTTTAGGATAACAAGGATAGGAACTTTTCTAATGCGATGGATTATGAGAAAGTAGTTTCTCAAAGGAAAAAGAAACTCTAAGAAACATAAACAAATGATCTCTTTAGCAAAAGGATCTCATAGTAACCATAGAAACTATGTAAGTTTTTAGAAATTTTTTTCACAGGTCTTTTGCACAAATAAGATAATTCAAACATGCTTTTTATCCCTAATGTCAAATTTTCATTGCAATATGCTATTCAATGACCCACAACTTGATGTCTCCTAATTCTATTGCAATATGTCCCTCTAATCAAAGAGGTGAGTCGATACAAGAGTCAATTGAAAAATGTTAGACATCAAAGAATCTTCAAGGCATGGCAAATAGAAGTTCCCCTTCTATAGGTACAATAACCATTGGAGATGAAACACAAGTAGCCTTATGCCTCTATCAGGGGAGCACAATGGTGAGTAATCTTGGGAGATGTTATTTCCCTTGCACCATGAATTAAAATACAATGGATAAAATCATGATGAATAAAATAGGGTAGTAAATAGGTCTATGGAGTCTCGCCAAATAGTTGTTACATATGTGATCCACTTAAGGATCTATTCTGGACATGCTAAAATCATGGGAAAGTTTTACCAAGTCAAGTTGCCCCTAGAAACACACCACCCAAACTTGGGTCATAGAGTGAAAAATTTTACCTTTCCCCTCATTTATATACCATCCAAATTTTTACTAGTTTGAGCTTCCAGCCAAAGGAGATGCACTTCCCAAAGGTGGACGAATTCACAAGAAGCATTCCTTGGTTTTTGTGGATGATCTTGCTAAGAACTTTTCGAACATGTGTAATGTATTTTAAGGTCTTAAGATGCATAAAATAGAGAAGAAAAAGATGTGCTAGAGGGAAAAATATCAAAACACACAAAAAAATTGGTTCATTTCTATTTTGGATGCTTTAGTGTATCCTAACAAACTAGTTTTTGAAGACATGCATGATCTTAACATTGAATTGTTCATTTCCAACTTCACAGCAATGGTCAACAAAATAAATCATGTCAACAAAAGGGAATTGATTAAGAAAGATTTTAAAAGGAGAGAATAAGAATGAGTTTCTCCATAGATCATTGAAGATTTAATGAATTTATTTAAAGCCCTAAAATGGAGGTATTTTCAAATAATGTTCATTTGCACTTTCAAATGAAACATTCATCGCATTAGTTTAGTTTTTAATACTTCACATTCAAGAGTCAATTTTTGAATTAAATTATCCAAATATTTCAATGAAATTTTTTCTAATATTTATACATGCATTCCATGAAAGAGTGAAAATTGTTCATTTTTAAGGATTTAAACACACATTTTCTTGTAATCATTGTAAGAAAACCTACAAAAACCTATTCGCATTCTACCTCAACTAATACCTGCAACAGAAAAGTGTTAAAATTTTGCACTGGGTGGCCAAACCAGAAAACTTGTAGATTTTAATCCATGATTCTGTAATGTGAGAATGTAGTTAAAAGGCCATGGGATTGAGGTCTAGAGAACTAGTGAATCCATAAAAAAATAGGCCATACTAAGAAAGTAATAGAGCGATCCAACAAAATAAGTGATCTTGCAAGTTTATGTGGATGAGTTCTTGCCAATAAATCTATCTTTGAGTTTGAAGGAGGAGGGAAAAAGTGGGGTATAATAGTTGACTAATTAGCTCAAGCATTCCTATAGGTTGTTTACAGTGATCCTATTGGTAAAAATTGGCATTCCCATGAGAATAAGGTTAGGCAGAATGATGGAGGTATTTTTAATCACATGTGGTGGTGGGGTTTGTAATAGATACTGATCCCTCCTTTGCGGTTTCACATTCCCACTAGCTTAGGACCACGATCTTGTAGCTACAGGTTTGTGCTTTCATGGTTGTGGGATTGCAAATGAAGGTTGCTAAAATGTTATTTAAATTGGAATTTTCTTTTATAGACAGGAGTGTGCTTCCTATTAAGAGACCTTGGTGCCTATAAAAATTCTAGAAGACCACCTATGTATAGAAACAAACACAAAATGTTAGTTTGGTTAATCAAACAAAAACAAGAAAAAATGTGATTATAGTGACCCAAATGTGGGGTCCCAATAGTCGTGCCAAAATGTACCACCTAATTTAGTGTATGCAAAAGGAATACTAACTATTAACAAAGTATTTGAAATACTAAAAATATTAACTCTTATGATAGAACCAAGGTTATCACCAAGAGGGAAGGAAAACCAAGAATGGTAAGCTCCTTAGGTGTAACCTACAATGATGTAGATATGTCCTTGATGGATAAGGGATGTATGCTCATGGTGTGCTCAAGTTTCCAAAAAATGGGTGTTTTAATCAAGTATTGGGGTGGATGGAGGATTTAACAATGGAGATGAAGGTGGATTTTAACATGGCCATGGTGAAAAAATGGGTATGATGTAGTGGTCAATGGGGCATTATAAGTTTGCATCAAATTGGATGATGGATTGTGAGAGGGAAGGGCTTTATTTATAGGCCAAGGGGTAGAGAGATGGATACTCAAGATGCAAGGATGGAAGAGTGGTGAGGGAGAGCTAAGATGCTTTGAAAGGGGAGCACATGGATTGTGCTTGTTGGAGTCAATAGGGGAGTGACACTTTTCACAAGGAGGATGAGTGTGAGGGGATGGGATAATGGTTGGGAAAAAGGAGTAATAAGGGTGGAAGAGTGTAGAACAGGGATGTAAGAGGACAAGGGAGACTTGTTGACTTTGGGTTTGGATGATTTATTAAATGATTTATTTAATGAAATGGGTGATGTGGGATTAAATTAAATAGATTTGATGTTTTACTTAATTTAATAGAGGAAGATGGTTTTAATTGATAAATTGATTTTCGGCTATCCTTTGATTTTATCATTTGGACTATAATTAATTAAATTAATTAATTAACTAGGGGGTGATGATTAATTAAATAAATGATAAATATATAATCAATAATGTCTTAGGAGATGACTAAATAAGATTACCTAGTGATGTAATCAAATTTAGGTGTCTACAGTCATAAATGAAAGAATGTAAAGGCTCTAGTCCACAGATGAAAATTGTTCTCACCAGTGAAGATCAAAGTTCCAAAGAAATCACTAGAAGAGAAGAAGAAAAAATAGAACATAATATTCCTAGCATAAGGATGCAAAGTTTAGTCAATAGTGGTAGAAGGCTAAAGAAGAAACAAAAGAAAGCATAGAAAGAAAGGAAAAGAAAAGAACTAAGTGTGAAAGAGAAACTATCAGAGAAGAAATTTAGGTCTGAGGAAAACAAAACTCTTGATAAATAACAATAGTACTCATGAAGAAATAGAAAAAAACTTTTTTTCTCTAATGAATCTCCAAAGAAAATAAATGCTAACTGTATAAAGGAAATAATGGAAACTAGACCACAAAAGAAAGACAAGTCTATGAGGGAGACCATAGAATCCAAAAGAGAGGCAATAGATATGTTCACCAAATTTTGGCAAACACCAACCACAATACAAGACTCTCCTATTAATAATCTTAGCATAAGTACAATGCAATTGACAAGAATCAACATAAGATGAAAATAAATTTAACACAAGATTTTAATGATTTTTGAATAATGACCCAAGAAAGCATGAAGATTTGAAAATGTTAAATTTAGATGAGGTAGAGAAAGAGAACTTGGAACTATTAACTGATGAATTGATCCAAGTATTTAACTTTGATAGTATCGGTAAAAGAAAAAACTTAGAGAAAGAGGAATTAATGCAATGAATTTTGAAGCTAGGTAGAGATAACTACACCTTTAATGATTTAAGAAGAGATATGTTAATCATTGATGAATAAGATAAGATAAGTAAATATCTACAAACAACTAAATCAAGAATAGTAATAGGACAAGAAGATGGTATAGATATGGACAGAGTATGAAGAATATTAGATTTAGCAGATAAGAATATCAGACAATCCTTGTAGAACCTATAATGAACAAACTAGAAAAAGAATAAAAAATTGAGAAAGAAGGAAAACTATCTGATAGTGTGATAAATACACAAGAGGACATAGAGAAATTGGGTATTTTGATGAATGAAGAAGGGTTAAATACCTCTAAATATGGAAAACTAAAAGCTAAAAGAGGAAGGAAGTCTCTCAAAGAACTTAAAGAAGTAGATGGATAGGCAAAAGAACAACAAAAGATTAGTCAGTTACTCAAACTAGGGAAGGGGAAGAACCTTCCGAAGGCAGCATGAAGATTACTACCCAGAATGCTACGGGTTTAAATACCCCTACCAAGAAATTCTTACTAAAGAAAAATTTAAAAAAAATTGAATATGAAATTATTATATTACAAGAAACAAAACTAAATAAGGAAGAAGGAATTAAGCTAGAAAAGAAATTAGGTGGTTGAAACATTAACCTACAAGAATCTAGAGGACCTTCAGGGAGATTAGGTATGATTTGGAATCCTAGGAAAGTAACTGTAAATGTATTAAAATAAAATAATTTGTGGATGAACAAAAAAATTAAAAGTATAAAGACTAACTTATAGTTAATTTAAATAAACATTTATGGACCTACCCATAACATAGATTAAAAACTTTTATGGGAAGAAATAAGTCAATTTATTAAAAAATATAGCAACGAACACATTCTAATAGGTGGAGATTTTAATACTATCATGAGCATAGATGAAAAATTAATAAGCATCTAGCAAATATCTCAAGAATCTATAAACTTATAAAAATGGATAGACCTTAACAACCTATTTGATATTCCTATTAATAATGGCGAGTACACATGGAACAATAGAAGGAAAGATTTTTCATTTCACACTGAGAAACTCGATACATTCTTTCTCAAAGGAGAACTAAGAGAATTAGCTTTAGTTAAATACAATCCTCAATTCTACCTATGGCAGGATCAGACCACTACCCTATTATCTAATTGAATTTATTGATCCTACAAAACATTTAGAAAATCCTTTTAAATGTGAAAACATGTGGTTCTTAGACAAATTTTTATGGAGGTTATTAAAGCATGGTGGACGCAAGGCAATTTGAAAGGTTCCAAAATGTACATATTTTTCTCTAAGATGAAAATTATAGAATAAAATATACTTAAGTGGAATAAAAAAAATTTAACAATATATTTAAATAAAAATTAGGCAATGAAGAAAGCTTTAAAAAACTAAATGTAGAAGTAATTAAAGAAGGAATGAACAATGAGAAATTTTCTCTAGAAAAAGAACTACTTGCCAAATAGGAAAAAATTCTTGCAAAGAAATAAGTCTTCTAGAGACAAACATCAACAGAAAAATTTCTGGTAGAAGGAGATTGAAATACAAAACATTTTCATAACAACACTTTGTATAATAAAGATACAAGAAAAATTATAAAAATCAAAGACTTGACAAGTACTGACACTGAAAATCCAGACACCATAGTGAGCATTTATGTATGTCATTTTAATAATTTATTAAATAATTTTGGTAGTTTGAATATGATAGCTCAATAAAAAAATTGAGAAGCTATCCCAAAAGTAGTTACTATAGAAGATAATAAAGTATTAAATACACCTATATCTCTAGAAGAAGTGAGATCTATGATATTCAACATGAACTCATACAAATTTCTAGTTGCAGATGGATTCTAGGATTTCTTCTACCAAAAATATTGGGATATATGGAAATTGATCTTTGGAAATCCATTGAAGCATCAAGAAATGGTGGATCATTACTATAAGAAATCAATACTAACTTTCTTATCTTGATGCCCAAAATAGATGACCCTAAAAATCTAGGGGATTTTAGACCTAAAGCTCTTTGCAACACCATTTATAAAATCATATCCAAAATTTTACATAATTGAAAAAAATTGATTCTCCCTAAGCTCATCTCAAAAGAACAAATAGGTTTTGTACTAGGAAGCTCAATTCTAGACAAGATTATTCAAGAAACATTGCATTCAACACATAAGAATAAAATGGCAAGCATGTTCATGAAGTTGGATTTTCAAAAAGCATATAACATGGTTGATTAGAGGTTTGTACGCAAAACCTTAGAAGCCTTCAGATTCTTAGACCAATGGATTAATATTATTTATCAATGCATCTCAACAACTAAAATATCAGTTCTTATTAATGGTACTCTTGAAGGCTTCTTTTACACATCAAGAGATATAAGAGAAGGATATCCTCTATCACCTTTCCTATACGTTATCATGGAAAAAGCCTCTAGTAGAGCAATAACCAAAGCTCAAATGAGAGGAAGAATCAAAGGAATTACTATAACTAAAAATGTACCTAATATTACTTCTCACCAACAATATGTAGATAATACCATTCTACTAGCAAAAATTACAATAGAAGAGGCCCTAAACCTCAAGCCTATTATTCAATAGTACCTGGAAGCATCACAACAAATAGTGAATGCTACAAATTCAAAAAAAAAATTCATTAATACCAAACCTAAAATAGAAAAATAGAATTGCAATATTATGGGATATAAAATATGCACATTTTCATGTAAATAATTATGAATATAGCTAGAAAAAGGTAGTAAAACAAAAAAGGGATGGCATAGCATCCTTGAAAGAATGGATAAAAATATAGGAGGTTTGAAAGATAGATGGCTCACAAAAGTTGGTAAAGTCATAAAGATAAAAGCATGCTTATTTTCCCTCCCAACCTATCCTCTTTCTTGCATACCTCTATCTAAAACTATTAATAAGAAGCCAGAAGCAAAACTCAGAAGTTTCTTATGGAATGACATAGATGAACAAAGAAAATTGGGTAAACCAAAAGAAATATGGGATCTAGATATGAAAAACATAAGCTGGAAAAATGAAGCCTTAGGGGCCAAATTGACTTGGTAACTATTCCTAGAAATTGATATAAAATGGTCAAAAAATTTGTATAAAAAATATCTAAATGTAATGGACCCTTACTCCTTGTTTAGAATGAGGAACCTACCTAAAAGATCTAAAAGCTAGAATTTTATAGCAAAAATAAAATCCATGATTAGTAAATATCTCACTTGGGACATTGGTAATAGTGATGAAGCTCTATTCTAAGAAGACTCTTGGGATAACCAGCCCCAGTAGATAGCTTAGGTATCCCAATAATTCTTAAAGATCAATTAGTCAAATTTTGGGGGCTTAAGGTTAGCAATTATAAAATTAAGAAATATATTCATCATAGTATAAGTTGGGAATGGAAAAATTTGGATAATTTTGACCTAGAACCAGCAGTAAAAGAGGTTTATAAAAATATTAGTCGTAAGAGAAATGTAAAGCAATTAGTGAGAAAAGGCAAAATTGTATGGGCATCATCAAAAGATAGTAGATATAATGTTAAAAATGGGTATAGAATAATCACTCAATCACAAAGGTGGGAAGAAGTTATGCTTCCCCTCAAACTTTGTTGGGACTCCTCTTGCTTGCTAAAATCAGGCTTCTTTCTATGGACTGCCTCCCAAAAAAGGATTCTAGTGACTGATAGTCTCAAAAATATAGGCATTGAGGTCTCATCAAGATGTGTGTTATGTAAGCATGATAGTGTAGATATTGATCATCTCTTATATAGTTTCTCATTTACAAAATATAGTTGGGAATGGCTCCAACAAATGTTGGGTTGGACCACTCCTCTTCTAGAATATCTAGATGATCTTCTTAGGGGTTGGCCATTTGATAGTAGAAGTTGTATATATGGTAAACTATAGAATTTATTTCCATCTATCCTTGTGTGGGAAGTATGGAAACAAAAAATAGAAGAATATTTCATGATCAGGACATGTCTATATTTGAGCTTACTAAAAAAATTGAGGCTTGTGTTGTTGAAACCCTAGATTCTCACCTTAGGAAAACCCCAAAAGAAGAAGGATCCTTATTAGATTGGGATGGTCTAATGAAAAATAGTTGGAAATATCTAACTAATCCACCACTTTTGCATAAAATAAAGAATCAAGATATTAGGGACAAGTGTAGATGGATACCCCACCCCCCACATGGTTGGACAAAATTAAATTTTGATGGAGCTTCAAAAGTCAACCTTGGGATTACAAGAATATGATGCATCATTAATAATGATTTTGGCAATTGGATCTCTAAAATGACCAAATCTATAGGCTCCACCAAAAACAACCTAGAAAAATTAGAAGCCCTTCAAGAAGGTCTCCAAATTTGCCTAAACCTAAGAATTACAAAACTTATTCTTAAAGAAGATTCACACATTGTCCTAAATGGAATTAGAAAAAGGGAGACCCCAAATAGGGTTTTAAATTAAAAATTGGATAAAGTTCTAAAACATGTAGATCTCTTTGAAGAAACTCAGATTCAACATATTTTTTGGGAAGGTAATAGAATAGCAAATCAGTTAGCAAATAAGGGAGCTGATGATAAAGATATATTTATCTATAATAATAAGTAGACTAGTGGACTAAATTGATCAAGTGGAGGATGCTCCTAAGTAGGTTTTCCACCCTTCTTTCCCTACTTCTCTTTTACCTACTTATTAATTCTTAATAGTGATTAGGAAATTTACTTATTAAATTTCAACACACTAATGCTTAATAATGAGTATGGGATCAAAGGATTGTAAGAATTGCACCTATAGAAGAGTTATTAAATTAAACTAGGCCTGAATAATAATCATTTATTATAAGGCATGTTATTAATAATTTTATGGATAATGTTTAGTTTAAACCCTTCCTTCTTTCCCCTTTCTTGATCCTAATTATTAATGCCTTATTAGAAGTTTGCAATTTCTTTTGATGCAGATTCTTGGAAGAGTAATTTTCCCTTTCTTGATGCCCTTGCAAGTTCTTAGTGAATCTTTCTCTATTATAATCAGATTTAATAGTTTGTATAATTTGATGACTTAAGTTTTTATATTCATTGGGGAATGCCCCTTGTAAGTATGTATATTATAGGACTATGGTCATGGGGTAAACTAGAGGTTTTCTTTCTCCATTCTTTCCTACTAGTGCTCGTTTGACTAGAGCAATCTATAATTTCTTATTTCATATAATATAAATACAAGCCTTCAACCATTTACCGAAAAAAATAAAATAAAATAATTTTATGTTATTATTATGAAAATATTACTATTTTCATAGTATAAC
>CM053793.1:119003467-119063467 GCA_028749045.1 Cupressus sempervirens
ATTGTTGCATAATCAAACTAAGGTATCACTATTTCTTCATCTAAAGTTGCATCACCATATAGTGAGTTACCTTGTCAACTTTTGTAGAGCATGAACCTAGTGCTAAAAATTGCAGTGGTATAGCCTTTGTGCTTGGCTTCTGAAGGATTTTTGTAGGAGTTCTTGATGTTGGTAATGTTACCAATGCTTAAATAACTTCCTGCTCTTTCTCCTTTGGTGTATTGTTTCTCGAGCTTTAGATCTACTTGGGTGAATTACAATGATTTGACATTCACCTTGTGGTTGTGTTGTGGGTACAAATGTGTCTATTTGTCTTATTTTCTTTGTTGTTGTTTCCTTTTCCTCTTCTTTGGAAGCCTTCCCTTGCTCAATTGTGTTTTCTTTGGCACTTGTATCAACCTTGATAGATGTATCTTTAGTTCTCTAAATCAAGGGTTGAACACTAGTAGATGAAGGGATGGTAGAAGGTACTTCTTGTGTGTTCACCTTATCCTTGTGATGTCAGCTACTACCTTATAAAGTTCTTCTACACTAACCAATACTGGGTTTTCACATAAACTTTCTTGTAGTGTAGATTGGTCAAGAATCTTCTTCAAATATTTTGTAGTTAAAGGATTGATATTCTGAGCTAAACTATCAGGAACATCCTTAATAGTTATGGTTTCTATATGTATACTAGGTTCATGAGAAGGGCTCATAGTTGGCATTTATGTGTCTTGCACACTCTATTCTTCCTATTGTTCTTTAGTTGTACCCATGTCTTCATCTTTCTTTTGTGTCTCCTCCTCAGTATTATCCTTTTATTTATCTTCCTCCTCCTTATCATTTTTATCACCACCATTCTTTCTTCCCTCAAAGGGATCTTCTTCTTCTTTTTTGACAATTATCAATCCATAAATCAATTTCCACATTTGTGTGGATTTCTTCACAAAATCTTTAGTATTTTTTTGAAGAATGTTGAATGCCCTATATTTTTGTTCAACACTTCCACCATATTTCTTGTTGGCCTTGATAATATGCCCTTTTGACAATTCTGGCATTACCTAGGCTAATGTGGATTCTCTAATTTGTTTCTCTAGGTTTGAACAATAATGCCACTTATTTTCAATAATACTATATAATTCCTTTGGCACAATGGTATCTAATTCAAGTGGGGTTTCCTTGAACTTAAAAATCAGTTCATAAATTCATTCTTCAATCAAATTATGCTCTTCTCTACCAAGTTTTTCAAAATAGATAAATCTACATTGTTTCTAACATTTTCATAAAGATTCTTAAGATAAGATTTTGGTGGATGACTTACTACTCTAAATGAGCTTGTATCCTTTGATTTTGTACTCTCATCATTAGTTTTTGGCTATGAAAAATATTTTCTTCTTTTCTTCTTCTACTCTATCCCTTGTTGTTCTATAGCCTTGGCCTTTTCTTTGGCTTTTTCTTTGGCCTTTTAAGTGGTGGACCATGTGCTTTCCCTAGTTGTTGGTGTTGTTGGATTTGTTGGACTTGGCTTAGCAATCTTCTATGCCTTTGTCTTTGTCATAGGCTATGCCTTGGCCTTTCTCTTCTTAAGTTCTACTTGTATTGGTTATTCCTCTACTTCCTCATTGCCTTCTATCTCTTCTTCATCCTTATCCTCTCCCAATCCTTAGCTTAATGTAAGAGGTTCTTCAGCTAGTTCATGTTCTTCATCTTCATCCTCTTCATCATCATCTTCTTCTCCACTTGTACCTTTACCAAATTGGGGCTTTATTTTCTTCACCAATTTGAGTTTCTTCTTTAATGTGGAGGCTATCTTCAACTCCATCTCAACTTTGGATTTCATGACATCATAATTACCAAAGATTTTGGTTGATTTTTCAACTTCTTCAACTAGAAGTGCAATGATAGCAACTGAAGTTTCATCACCATTAATTTTATAGCCTAAAGGTCTTAGCCATCTTACCTTAGGTACAATAGCCTATACATATGTATATAATCAATATAAACAAGTAATAATATCTCATTAAAATACTAATCAATGAAATAAACTGGTATTCTCATCCTCTATTTCATAGACTTCTTGAAATCTTCAAAATAGCTAGTCATCATAGTCTCAAAAATTTTCTCCCATTTGCTCAATATACTCATTAACTTGAACTACAACTGATCTATTTGTTTTCCAAATCACCTTGCCAAAGGATGGAAATGTGTTGTGAACATAGAAATATATGCAAATTAGGATTGCTCCAAACTTACACTATGTACTCTTGGTTTTTCTAATGGCACCTAGGTTCTCATTTATCTATTGCAATTGTAGTTCAGCTAGATCATGGGTATGATCCCTCTTTACAATTTTGTAGCCCATATCTATTGCAATATAGGGGACACTGTTCAATCTTCTTGATTGATAAAACTAATGAGAAATTACCCTTATGGCAAAATTAATTAGTGGGCATGTGATAGTATCAATAGCCATTCCACATTTATTCCATTTTGCTCCTATGTTTTCCTCAATGACCTCCTTTGAGTTGCTTCATAGAGTCTTTCGCTGATCTAGGTTTGGAAAACTAGTTACCCTATGAAATATCCTCTTTGAAATGTTAATTGGACCATCTTCTAGCCATAAGAATCCATCATGTATTCTGCTTAGCACTATCTTGATCCATTCTATTTTAAACACCATAGGGAAATCTAGGGCATAGGTCAACCCCTTCCTTTCAACAATCTTAAATTCTTCTTTTAGAATATCAATTTCACACAATTTTTCATATGCTTGCCTTATTTCCATGTCTCCTATTCCACCTATCTTGCAGTTATAGCATTTTTTAACATATTGGACCATTATGACTTTTAGGGGAATCATGGAAAGTGCACCTAAAAGATCTTGTTTATATGCAACATCTAGAATTGCTCTAAATTTTGGTTTCTTTACTTAATTTCTAACTAATTGAAATTAAAAACCTCTTGACTCTCTACATTCCTTGAACTAGACACCATTTGACAAGCTAGGGTTTAACAAATTTCAAACTACGTGACTTGGCTTATGAGGAATACCTTGGAAATTCAATGAACTGATGTTGGATCATCATTTAATGTGCACAAATAGTTTGAACTTGGTTTTTGAGTTTCCTTCTTCCCTCCTTGTAATTTCTTAAATTTGAAATGATGAAAAATGAGTGAAAATTGACCTTATACCCTTCAAAATTTTGCATTTAATGCTTAATGCTCATACAGTTGTAAACTTGGCATCAACATGATTTCTATTTTACTCAATATCTACTAACATGACCATAATTTGGTAGCTACTATAGGCTTGGCATCAACTAGCTAACTTGGCAGCTTGACATTAACTAGAATTTCACTCGGTACACAAAAACAACTTTTCATGCTTGGCAACAACATGAAAACATTGAAGATTTAACCTTGAAATTTCACAACATCTTGCATCTTTGTTCATGCTAATATATTCCTTTTAGTGCTATTTTCTTTTGGAAGTAATGTGTGATATAATATTTTAAGTATCAGTCTCACATGCCTCTTGTTTGCTTAGTTTCATGAGGTGTGATTGCTTGACCCATTGGGTGAAGTGATCCCTTCTACATTTGATGTGTTCCAACTATATTTCTTCTTCCATGTCTTATTCATCAAATTCTTGTTGTGTTCAACATCTTTCTTGCCTTTACCTTTATCAAATTCACAGTTTGGCGCCTTGGACCTAGTTGGATAATGTTTATTGATGTGACCAGTCTTCAAACAACTAAAACATGTAGTTTGACTCAACCATCTCTTGTAGTTGTATATGAAAAATTTGGGGCCTCTAATCCTCACATACACCTAAACATGGTCATTACCTATGAGATCATCCCAAAATAAACATTGTATTTTTTATTCAAAAAGTCTAACACAGTGACACGTTGCCTTCTAACTAGAAGGATTATGCCTTTGCTCTTAGAATGAGAAGTATGAAACTAGACCACTAGAATGAAGGATTTATGCAACTAAATGAAAGTATAATTAATCTAGATGAGAGATGCAATTATTAATTTAAGAAATGAAGAAGCATAGTATTCTAAATGGATGCATTTTTAAAATCTAAATGATATTACAATGAAAGAAATAAAGCTATGCAAATGTGAGCAAAGTGAGTACAAATTTCAGCATAAATTTGACACAAATTCCAAAATTCATCCTCTATAATGAGGAATAGAGAGCTTCTTTATAGAATCCAAGAGGTGATCGACAGTCAAGATTAACTGAAATAGACGGTCAAGATTGAAGAGGAGAGCCAGTCATAAAG
The DNA here is from genome assembly GCA_028749045.1 of Cupressus sempervirens. Classification (NCBI taxonomy): domain Eukaryota; kingdom Viridiplantae; phylum Streptophyta; class Pinopsida; order Cupressales; family Cupressaceae; genus Cupressus; species Cupressus sempervirens. The sequence continues at coordinate 119,007,744 of CM053793.1, forward strand.
GTAACTTCCTCATGAAAAGGGAGTTAATTGGTTGCCTTTGAGTGATAAAAGGAGTTATTTGAGTCCTTTTTCAGTGATAAAAGGAGTTAACTGAGTCCTTTTTGAGTGATAAAAGGAGTTAACTGAGTGTCATTTGAGTGATAAAAGGAGTTAATTGAGTGCCTTTTGAGTGATAAAATGAGTTGACTAATTGCCTTTTGAGTGATAAAAGGAGCTGACTAATTGCCTTCTTTTGAGTGAATATTTAATTTAATAAAATACAATATGACCTCATAAGTGGATAAATTTAACTAATTGAATAATTAAATTCAATAATTAAAAAGAGAAGATATCTTATTAAATTAAATGTATTTAATTCCTTTGCATATTAACTAAAGAGGTAATTTTAATTTAATTAAAGTAGAACACTTACAATTAAATTAAATTAAATCAATAGGTTTGTGTACCTAATTTGAGTCAATATTTAGGAATTAAATAAATAATATGATTAATGCAAATTATGGTTTTTTGCATTTGACACCTAGGTCAAGTAGCGATTATTAGAATTAGAATTGCCAAGTAAAGTAGGACTTAGGAATAGTTGAATAAACCAAAGTTGGTTAATATGGCAATGTGCCAATTTTGCAGTATTATATTTTACCCCTATTTGAATGAATGTGCGAGCAACATAGTCAATTCAAAGAAAATCAGAAAGCATGATGTGAAGATCAAGAAATGAGATTGGTTCTAAAATTTATGACATAGAGACCAAATGATAAGCTTTTAAAGATTATCTCCAAAACAGAGCTTAACCTTAAGGAATCCAAGAAAAACACTTAGATACCTAAATTGGTAAGAATTTTAAAGGTTTTCTCTAGAACGAAGCTTAACCTTTAGGGATCTAGATAGAACACCAAGATACCAAGATGAATAAGCTTTTAAAGATTATCTCTAGAATGGAGCTTAACCCTAAGGAATCTAGATAGAACACCTAGTTACCTAAATTGACAAGATTTTAAAGATTATCTCTAGAATAGAGCTTAATCTTAAGGGATGTAGATAGAACACCTAGATACCTAAGTTGAATAAGCAGTTTAAAAGTTTCTTCTAGAATGAAGCTTAACCTTTAAGGATCTAGATAGAACACCTAGATACCTAAACATAAAAGATAACATGATCCAATCATGAGTCATAGAATCATCCTTAGAATGAGGCTTGGTCCTCAAGAGTCAAGGTTTAGACTATCCTGATACTTTTCTATTGAACTTTGACTAGAAATGTTATAAGATGTGATCAGCTAATGAAAAGATGAGATAGATGAAAAATGATGTTAGGTAGAGGAGAACAAGATGCCCCTAGTGGTGAGAACATAAGATGGGAACAAGATGCCCCAAGCAATGAAGATGCCTTGAGTGGTGAGGACATAAGATTCAAATTGAGTTGAATTTCAAATTCAATGATGGAATCATCCTACCCCCTCAGGAGCGAAATAGAAAGATGACACACCAAAAATGTGATGTAGCACAATATGTTAAAAGATAGTGAAGAAATCTAAGGTTCAGAAGAACATAAAAGAGATCAAAATGATTAGAAGAAATATAGAAGAGATTAGAATGATCGGAAGAAATCAGAATGATTAGAAGAAATATAGAAGAGATCAGAATGATCAAAAGAATTTAGAAGAGATTAGAATGATTAGAAGAAGAGATTAGAAAAATTAGAAGATATATAGAAGAGATCAGAATGATCAAAAGAATTTATAGAAGCCAATTTGAAGTGATTTTGAGGTCTAAAAGGACCAATTTTTGACGAAAGTTTGACCAAATTTGAATTTTTCTAGAAATCTTGGAAAATTTGAAGAAAGTGTGATTTGAAAAAGATTTCAAGATTCACAAAGTATCAAAAAAAAATGATTGCACAACATTCAATCATGCTGGCCCAAAATTTTAAAATGCAATTTTGAGCTATTTAACTGTGTCAAATTTTGAATTTGATCCCAAAAAATGAATTTAGAGAAATCAAAGTAGCCAAGAGGGTGATTAATTAATCATTTGTGCAGTCATGAGAAAAACATGATACTTTGAATAAGCCGACAATTCCTCATCGCAAAGGATGTAAGTAGATCTATGATCAAACCATGTGCTTATGCAATGCAATCTTATGCTAGATGCAATCTTAAACTAGATGCAACCCTAGGTCTAGTTACCAAGCTTCGATAATTATCATCACTGAGCATATAGTGAATCCTAGATGTCATATAATCCCAACTGACATTGCAATCATAGGAATATGAATAGGACATCTGTTCTAGATTTTTTGGGATTAAATGTAAGCATTCAAGGTGCAAGAAGCTATAATGACTAGAACATTTGTCCCTTTTAATATAGCGAGTGAACGTAAGCATCAGAGCATAAACACTTGGATGATTAGAATGTTTCTTACATGCAAACACACCAAACACATGGGAGATCCCTCTTATGCTAAGTAATCAATAAGTATTCTATCCACAACAACCCTTGTGTCTATAACTTGAGATAGAAGTTGCCAGATATACTTGCAGTGACCTGTACATTCACTTAGTAGGATGAGTATCAATATTTCCTATACCATAAAGAGGTCACTCCAAAAAACAAGGAGAAGAACCAACCCCATTTATATGTTCACCTCAGATCGTTGGAACTAAACCACAAGTAGAAAGTAAAGAAAAGATCATGCCCCCAATCCATGCTTCTCTAGTCAAAAATGACATCATCAAGTTGCTTGAGGAGACATGATGAAGCAAAAATGAAACAAACAAAGAAAATACTCAATATATCTAAATGAGTATGTCATTTTGAGTTAATGTTTTTGGAATGTTGTCAAGTGTCAATGTCCAGAACATAGATGAAATAAATCTCTATAGTATAGTGACAATAGTAGACAAATGCAGCCAAAATGATTGGTAGTTGAGGTCAAAGAGGAACCTTCAATGTAAAGAACATAAAGAGGACCAAGTGATAGTAGACATACATAGGTAGAATGGCTAGTGACTGAAGCAAGAGAGATCTACCATTAAGGAATCTTGAAAAGTGACACAAGCGATAGTAGATAGACACAATTAGAATGGTTAGTGACTAAAACAAGAGAGATCTACCATTAAGGAATCTCGAAAAGTGACATGAGCAACAATAGACAGACATAGTTAGGACAACTGGTGACTGTCACGAAAGAGATTCTATGAGAAGAATCTCGACAAAGAGTGACACTAGTGATAGTAGGCAAACATAGCTCAAACAACTGGTGATTATCATGAAAGAGATTCTAGGACACTAGAGAGTAGTGCCCTTGAGATGTGACAAGACTCAATCCATGGATACATGAGAAAAAGGCAATAAACTAAAGAAGGAAAGCATCTATACAAGGAGATAGAAGATGCGCTGCAAGATGGAGCATTCGGAATAAGAGGCACCTGTTTGCCAGGTTTTCACCTTCTTGGCAAGGCTTTCAATTTTTTTGCTACCATGATGCCTATTTACAGGTTTTCACCAATGGTACTTTCTTGTTTTTCAAATTTTTGGTACTTTTCTCCTTTTTTTTTTGTATTTTTTGTATTTTTCTTTTTTTTTTTGGTATTACCAAGGCGCCTATTGCTAGGTTTTTGCCAAGCTAGGAAATTTAGCTATGTACAAAAGGCTTATGATATCATATCAGCTATAAAACCGCTTTAAGTGGAGAGTGTTGACAAGTTCATTGAGCACGTCTCCCTTGGCTATAGAAAGTTGGTAAGCACTAGATCTATACACTGCACTAATTATGTAATGACCAAGATATTTTGGTTCAAACTTCCCTTTTTGGACCTATTGTTGTTGATTCTTAAGATTCTCTCTTAGGATGAGATCACCCAATTGGAAGTCACATGGCTTTACTTTCCTATTGTAACTTTTAGACATTTGTTGCTGATAAGCTCATAGATGATCACATGCCACTTATTGGCTGAAATGTCCCTTTACTGATTTTTTATTGATATTTCCAGCCTCAAATCAGAACTTTAAAATCAAACAACCAATATTACAAAGATCTGCCAATTTCCCAATAAAACCCAAATCGGGTATGTCCAAATTAGTGCCAAAAACTTCACAACTTCACAAATTATTAATAAATCTGAAAATGGACATTTTTACAGAAATTTCAGCAGCATAACAGCCTAAAAAATGACATTTCCAGATTTGTATAGCCTTTACACAACAGCTCACAAATGTAGGGCAAAACTATGCTCAATCGAGCTCCCGAAATTAACACAAAAATGCTCGGAAACACCACAAAACACTCATAAACTATCTCAGAAGTTTAATCATGACCCAATACATATATTCAGCTCTATTTTAACATCATAAAGTCTAAAATACAGCAGCAAACCAAACTGATATAAAACACTCAACTGAAAACCCAAACTCAAACTAAAAACAACCCCGAAAACACCCAAATCGGCACTATTCAGCACAAAGGCAAACTCTGTATGAGCATGCACATGGAATGGCTTCAAACTCCCATCCTTAGCCTTCCTGGAAATCAGCAAACTCCCATTCTTGGGTCTCCTTCTCCACAGGTTTGGCAGCCTCTGAAGAACAACAAGAAAATTAGCAAGAATCAAGATGTAGAATGAGCCCAAAATGCCTCCAAACCCCTTTTAAAGAGGGCATAACCCTAACTCATGTCCAAGAGGGGTTAATAAAATATAATTTAATAATAATTTTTATTTATTAGTCAATTGGTTTCCAAAGATTAACCCCTTTTTTTTGAAATTTCACCTTTTTGGAGCCTGCCTGCCTTAACAAAGTTTATTTTTTTTTAATTATTTGAATAGGGGACATGACAAGTCCTCCCCTCCCAAATATTGCTTGTCCTCAAGCAATGAAATTTGGATTTCTCAAGAATATGTTCTCCTTCCCAAGTTGCATCCTCTAGTGGTAATCCTTTCCATTTGACCAAATGCTCTATGATGCTCCTATTTCTCAACCATTTCTCTCTTGTATCCAAAATCTCTTCTGGTATTAAAACTAATTTCCCTTCATCATCAAGAGGTGGTAATTCTGTAGATACTATGTTTTTCTAGCCTAGAACCTTCTTTAAGCAAGATACATGAAAAATATTATGTATTTTGCTGTTTGGTGGGAGCTCCAATTCATAAGCTACCTCTCCTACCTTCTTGATGATTTTATAAGGCCCATAGAACCTTGGCTTGAGTTTCTCTGCCCCACTTCTCTTCAAGGTGCTTTGCTTATATGGCTGCAACCTAACAAATACCAAATCTCCCACCTCAAAAGATCTTTCAATCCTTTTCGTGTCATCATATATCTTTTGTTGGTTTTGTACATGTTGTAGATTATCCTTGAGGGACCTTATTATGTCTTGGCTTTGCTTGATGAAATCACTTGCTGCGGGTACTCTGCTATCGGAAAGTATTAGATCAACAAAGGAAAGGGAATCATAACCATAAATAGCACGAAAAGGAGGCATACCAATAGACATGTGATGAGATGTATTGTAACAATACTCCCCTAGGTGTAACCATTTCACCCAAGCATGTTGTTGATTTGAAACATAGTTCCTCAAATATCCTTCTATCCATTTATTAACTATCTCTGTTTGTCCATCTGTTTGAGGGTGATAGCTAGTACTGGGAGTGAGTTCAGTTCCTGCCAAATGAAAGAGCTCCTTCCAAAAAGAGCTGAGGAATCTACTGTCCCGGTCACTAACAATGTTTCTAGGCAAACCATGTAATCTAAAAATTTCCTTGAAGAACAATTTGGCCACTTGTGATGCCTTGAAATCAGATGTGATAGGAAATAAATGTGCATACTTAGTTAGTCTATCTACCACCACATATATGCAATCCTTACCTTGAACCTTGGGCAACCCAGTGATGAAATCCATGGAAATACTTTCCCATTTTTGTTCGAGAATAGGAAGTGGCAGCAACAACCCTGCAGGAAAATTTTTCTCACTCTTGCTTTGTTGGCATACCATACATTCCTTAATGTGTTTAAGGACATCCTCCTTCATACCCTTCCATGAAAACCGCTCTTGAATTTGCCTGTATGTCTTGAAGTATCCCTGGTGACCAGCCAAAGGTGTGTCATGAAAGGCCCTCAATATCCTCTCCTTAGTTTTTGACCCTGGAACTAAGAAGATCCTGTTCTTGTAATAAATCAATTCATCAACAACCTTGTACCTGTTATCATCCACTAACTTATCCAAAATCTTGGTGGCAAATGAATCTTTAGCATACTCTAAAATTATGGAGACTTTCCAATCAGCAGAGATAGATGATAAGGAACACAAAGTGGGCTTTCTTGAGAGAGCATCAGCAACCACATTATTCTTTCCTTTCATGTATTCAATATAAAAATCATAAGCTTGCAATTTGCTTACCCATTTTTTTTGATGATCATTCAAATCCGTTTGGTTCAAGAAGAACATGAGGCTATTATGGTCTGTCTTTACAATGAACTCCCACATACCAAATATTGTCTAAACTTATGAAGTGCATGCATGATTGCCAACATTTCCTTATCATAGATGGAGTACCCTTTCTCTGATTGATTTAATTTTTGACTCTCAAATGCTATTGGATGTCCCCTTTGAGTTAGGACAGCCCCTATACCTTCTCCCAAAGCATCACATTCAACAACAAAAGGTAAAGAGAAATCTGGAATTGCAAGCACAGGGCATGAACTCATTACCTCCTTAAGCTTATCAAATGTTTTTTGTGCCTCTTCTGTCCAAACAAAAGCTCCTTTCTTTGTCAAATAATTCAAGGGGGCAGCAAGCTGAGAAAAACCCTTAGAAAATATTCTATAGTAGCTACACAACCTGAAGAAACCTCTCAACTGTGTAAGATTAGTGGGTGGAGGCCAATCCAAAATTGCCTGGATTTTTTGTTGATCAACCTGTACTCCTTTAGAGCTTATAATATGTCCCAAATCTAGGATCTCTGTCAAACCAAACTCACATTTAGATAGCTTAGCATAGAAGGATTGCTGCTCCAAGATTCCCAAAACAGTGTCTATGTGCTTTAGATTCTCTTCCCATGTTTTACTGTATATCAAGATATCATCAAAAAATACCAAAACAAATTTTCGAAGATGCTGACAGAATACCTTATTCATACAAGATTGGAATGTTGCAGGTGCATTAGTGAGTCCAAATGGCATAACAAGAAATTCAAAGTGCCCATAGTGACATCTGAAAGCAGTCTTTTCCACATCTTCACTCCTCATTCGGATTTGATGGTAGCTTGATCTTAAGTCAATTTTTGAGAAGTATACAGCACCATGTAACTCATCAATGAGTTCATCTATGCATAGTATGGGATACCTATTTTTTATGGTCTTCTTGTTTAGAGCCCTGTAGTCTATACACATTCTCATTTTACCATCCTTTTTCTTAACAAGTACCACAGATGATGCAAATGGACTAGAGCTAGGCCTTATGAATCCCATGTCCAGGAGTTCTTTAATAGTTTTTTCAATTTCTTCCTTATAACCTCTTGGATGGCGGTATGGGGTTGTTATAACTGGTTTGGCACCCTGTTCTAACTCTATAACATGCTCAAAACCTCTATCTGGTGGTAATCCTGGAGGCAAATCATTGAAAACTATACTATGCTTATCAAGAATATTTTGAATTTCAAAATGGAAATTACCTTGATTCTTTGGAGAGCTTGTTGGTTGGATTATGACTCTTGCTGCCCATGTTACTTGTCCTCTTTGAAAAGTCCTCTCCATCCTCTTTGCAGAGACCGCCTTAGGTGCTCCATTCGATAACCCTCTCAATATGACTTCTTTCCCATTGGAATGAAATTTAAACTCCATAGTTTGATGGTTCATATAATAGCCTCCGATAGAGTGCAACCATTGAACACCCAATACAAGATCTGTCTCCCCAATACAAACCACATAGAAGTCATCACATAACTCATAATCTCCTAAGGTCATCTTGAGTTGTTTCACCACCCGTCTGCAAGGCATAGTGAATCCATCAGCTACAGTAACATTGAATCCCTCAAAATGTTCTGCTTTAAGCCCTCTTTTCATGACAAATCCCTCATCAATAAAATTGTGAGTTGCCCCACTATCAAGAAGAACAGTCAACCTTTTCCCTGCTAGTACCCCTCGAATTCGAAAGGGATGGTATCTTGGGACTCCTGATAATGCTGCTAAGTGCCATCCTTGCTGATTTCTTTTACTTTCTCTTCTTCTACCTCCTCCTTAGTATCATGAAATTCCTCATGCTCATCTGAATCAAATTCTGAAGCAACTTCAATATAGTGCACTTGTCCTTTCCCAAAACATCTGTGTCCTGGAACCCATGGTTCTCTACAAGTAAAACAAAGTTTTTTCCTTCGTAATTCACTCCTAGTCTCTTCATCTACCTTTTTTTTTGCCACATTTGTCACATCTTTTGGTGGTAGTGTTGGGAAAGTCTTTTTCTGAAAATTTTCCTTATGTTGCCAAAGATTTGGGGGTTTTTGATTAGTGATTGATTTCATAGGCACGCAAGTTTCAAGTTGCAAGCTTCTTTTGATAGCTTCCTGTAAGGTTGAGGGTGAGAAAGCCTTAACCAAACCCTTAATAGAATCTTCTAAACCATCAAGAAAAAGATAAACGATCCTCTTTTCACTCATATCAGGTACCATAATAGCCACTTTTTGAAATTCTTCTATATACTCATTAACTGATTTGGTTTGCTTCAACTTTGACAATTCTTTAAAGTACTCTTCATCATCCTTGAGGTCAAATCTATCTATCACCCTTTGACTAAAATCTTCAAATGTAGTTACCTGATCGTGACCTTGAGTAGTCATTCCATGATACCACCAATCATAGGCTGCATCTTCCAAGTGTAGACTTGCAAATTGAATAGCATCACTCTCTTTCATGGGGTTAAGTGTGAAGAAAGTTTGTAATTTTTGTAGCCATGCTCTAGCTGAAATTTTATTTGTTCCATCAAAAGTAGGTGCTGTAAACTTGCTTATTTTATTTTTGAGCTCTCTTCCACTTGTGTCATGCTCCCTCCTGTTCTCTTTCTTGGGCATCAAAGCGTTCATCATATCCACATATTCTCTAAAAGGAACTGAACTACGAAAGTCATCATCTAAGCCATTGTAAGTAGCTCTTAATGTAATCAAATTACCTGTAACCTCTTCCACTGGATTAGTGGCTGGATTTCGTATTGGTGGCTCATCTGCAGGCAAGAAAATAGATTTGGTTGATTTAGATGGTGTGGATCTCCCATTTCTCGGCTCCTCTGAAGTGCTCCCTTTCTCATTAATAGATGCAATTCCTTGTAATTTTTCTGTCAATATTTGCAAAGCCTCTCTAGTTTCTGCCAAACCATCCACTGTTTGCTTCTGAGTATTTTGGATGTCTTGGAAGAATTTCTTTGCCATCTCATCTGGATCAGCCATACTTTTTTCTTCCTTGGATTTTGTACTTTTTCTTTCAACTGGGGGTTTGATCAAAATTTCTTTATTCTTTTCTCACTGCAAATATCTTTTTTCTCTTTCACTTAGTTGCATGCAATCATAAAATATGACATGCAAGATCTGGGTAGTTATCAAAACTTGACATGCAAGATCTGGGTAGTTGTTAAAACTGACATGCAACTTCTACAAACCCTCAGGCTGGCAAGATCACAGCTCTGATACCACTGAAATGTCCCTTTACTGATTTTTTATTGATATTTCTAGCCTCAAATCAGAACTTTAAAATCAAACAACCAATATTACAAAGATCTGCCAATTTCCCAATAAAACCCAAATCGGGTATGTCCAAATTAGTGCCAAAAACTTCACAACTTCACAAATTATTAATAAATCTGAAAATGGACATTTTTACAGAAATTTCAGCAGCATAACAGCCTACAAAATGAAATTTCCAGATTTGTATAGCCTTTACACAACAACTCACAAATGTAGGGCAAAACTATGCTCAATCGGGCTCCCGAAATTAACACAAAAATGCCCAGAAACACCCTAAAACACTCATAAACTATCTCAGAAGTTTAATCACGACCCAATACATATATTCAGCTCTATTTTAACATCATAAAGTCTGAAATACAGTAGAAAACCAAACTGATATGAAACACTCAACTGAAAACCCAAACTCAAACCAAAAACAACCCTGAAAACACCCAAATCGGCACTATTCAGCACAAAGGAAAAATTTGTATGAGCATGCACATGGAATGGCTTCAAACTCCCATCCTTAGCCTTCCTATAAACTTGTAAACTCCCATTCTTGGTTCTCCTTCTCGACAGGTTTGGCAGCCTCTGAAGAACAACAAGAAAATTATCAAGAATCAAGATGTAGAATGAGCCCAAAATGCCTCCAAACCTCTTTTAAAGAGGGCATAACCCTAACTCACGTCCAAGAGGGGCTAATAAAATATAATTTAATAATAATTTTTATTTAATAGTCCATTGGTTTCCAAAGATTAACCCCTTTTTCCGAAATTTCACCTTTTTGGAGCCTGCCTGCCTTAACAAAGTTTTTTTTTTTTTAATTATTTGAATAGGGGTCATGACATTGGCATTCATCTAGTATTACTAGATCTTGAAGAAAATCTATTCTATAATCTTCATTAGTAATAAGGCCTTTCATAGAGATTCTCAAAGTAGGAATCTCAACCTCTATTGGAAGCACAACATCTGCTCCATAAACCAAAGTAAAAGGAATTGTACTCATTGGAGTCCTGATGCTTGTCCTATATGCCCATAAAGCTAGATTAATCTTGAGGTGGTAGTCCCTCCTAGATTTTTTGACTGTGAGATGGAGGATCTTGAGGATCACCTTGTTGGATGTCTCTGCTTGACCATTACCTTGGGGGTAATAGATAGAAGACCAATGTTGTGTGATTTTGAATCTTTTGCATAGTTCCTTGAGGTCTTTGTTTTTGAACTATCCTCCATTGTTAGTAATGATGGAGGATGGTACACCATACCTACATATGTTGTAATTTGTGAAAAAAAGAGCTACAGTTTTGCAATTTGCTATTGTGAGGGGTACTACCTCTACCCATTTCATGAAGTAGTTTGTACCTATAATAATGAACTTATGTCCATTAGAAGAAGATGGGTGAATCTAACTCACCAAGTTGAAGGCCCATTATTGAAATGGCCACATTGTGGTAGATGGAATGAGCTCCCTAGCTAGAGCATGAATCAGATTCGCATGGAGTTGGCACTGCTTGGAGGACTTGGCAAACTTGATTGCCTCTTGCTCCATTTTAGGCCAATAGTAACTAGCTCTAATGAGTTTGCAAGCTAATGTCAAGCCATTTGAGTGGGATCCAAAAATGCCCTCATGAATGTTAATTAATGTGTGGTTGGACTCTCTGGGTTCTAAACATCTAAGGAGTGTTTTGTTGAGACCTCTCCTAAACAAGTTATTAGCAATAATGACATACCATGAAGCATTACAGATAAGGTATTGTTTTTCATTCTGGGTTAAACCGTCCAAAATGGTTTGGTTACAAAGATAGGAGTAAATGTGATGGTAGCGAGATGAGTCTTGTCCTAAAATAGAATGGATCATCCTAGAATTAGGGGTATCATAGGCTGTTTAGTGTAATGCCTCTACCAAGAACTCATGTCAGAGATCATTGTCGGGCATTTGTAGCAAGGAGGCCAAAGTAGCCATTGCATCAACCACTTTGTTATCTACTTGAGGAATTTGTTTGAAGGTGATGTGCACAAAATAATTCTTTAGGTCATCAACCATGCATTTGTAAGGGATCAATTTCTCATCCTTTATTTGATTCACATCATTAACCTAGTTGATTATGAGATAGGAGTCCCCAAAGATATCTAACTACTCAACTCTCCATTTAGCTACAATCTTCATGCCATTAATCAAAGCCTCATATTTAGCAATGTTGTTTATACAAGGAAACAAAATCTTGTATGCTTTGTGTAATGAATATTTATGTGGCATTATGAAGAGTAATCTAGCTCCAGATCCCTATTGTGTGAAGAACCCGTCAAAGAACATCACCCATGTTTGGTGTGTGAGTGTTAGAATTGACTCATCAAGGAAATCAATGTTCATCGAGAGAAGACTCTGCATAGGTGCATTTGCTAGCTGATCCACAATTGTTTTTCCCTTGATAGATTTTTGTTCAACATACTAAATGTCAAACTCACTGAGTATCATGATCCACTTAGCCAATTGTCTTGTGAGAGCTACCTTACTGAGAAAGTATTTTAGTGGATCTATTTTAGTCACCAACCATGTAGTATAGGCAAGCATTTAGTGTCTCAACTTTTGGGAAGCAAAGACAACTACTAAGAAAGCTTTCTCAATGATGTTATAATTCTTCTCATAAGAGATTAGCATGCGACTCAAATAATAAATAGCTCTCTCCTTGTTATCATTTTCCTCTTGAGATAATAAGATTCCCATAGATGTTTCAGTTGCTAAAATGTACAAAATCAAAGGCTTCCCATAGATAGGAGGCATCAAGATTGGCAAATTAGCAAGATATTATTTTATCTGTGTCAAGCTTTGCTTGCAATGTTGATTCTAGTTGAATTTCAAACCCTTATGTAATGTCTTTGTAAAAGGTTGTGATCTATGTGCCAACTGTGAGATGAACCTATGAATAGATTGGAGTCTTCCTTGTAGACCTCTCATCTAGTTGATGTTATGGGGTGGAGGCATATCCATAATTCCTTGAACCTTCTCTAGATCCACCTCAATTCCTTTCATGGACACAATGTATCCTAGTAGTTTACTTGATGTGAAGTCAAATGCACATTTCTTAGGATTGAGCTTGATACTAAACTTTTCCATGGGATCTAGGATGGGTCCCAAATCTTGCAAATGAGTATTTTGTTTTGCACTTTTGACCAAGGTATCATCCACGTAGTCCTCCATGGCCTTATGCATCATGTCATGGAAAATTGTAGTTACTACTCTCTCATAGGTAGAACCAACATTTTTCAAGCCAAACGAAATTGCATTCCAGCAAAAGGTTCCCCATGCACATGTAAAGGAAGTATTTTCCTGATCTTCTGGTGCAATTTTGATCTAATTATAACTAGAAAACCCATCCATGAGTGAGTACATCTCATATCCTACTATCATGTCCACTATCATATCAATGTTGGGAAGTGGAAAATCATCCTTAGGACATGCTAAGTTGAGATTGCTGAAGTCAATGCAAACTCTGATAGATTTATCATGCTTGGAAACTAGAACTATATTAGATATCCATTCAACATAATCAATTGCATGAATGAAACCAGCCTTCAAAAGCTTCTCCAATTTAGCTTTGATGAGTAATACAACATGAGGATGCATTTTTTGAAGTTTTTGTTTAACTATTTTGATGCCTGGTGCAATGGATAGATGATGCATAATGAGATCAGGATCCAGTCCTGGCATGTCAGAATATGTCCAAGAAAAATTTATCTTCTTTTCTCAAAAGAAGGCAATAAATTCTTCTCTTTATTTTGGACACAGTGACTATTCTAGATGTATCATGTGAGGATGTTATTCTTTGCCCAAGTTGATTGGCTATGTTGGCTCTATCAACACCGATGATCTCTCTTGAAAGTGACTTGGGAGTGCATCAAATATCTCATTTGTAGGCACCTCAAAGAGGTTTTCACCCTTGGATACATATTTTTCTTACTTTTTTAGGTTATAACACTGCCACAATGTGGTTTTCACCATCAGACCTTCTATATTTTTTCCTTTTAATTGTATGACTGAGATATTTGATGTTAGCTTTAGTCATATTGATGCTCTATTCACTGGTGGAAGATGTTATAGGTTTGACATCATTCAACTACCAAGCAAGAGCATAGTCATTCTAAAATATGGGGGCTTCACTAGATGCATTAGGATTCTAGTTTATAAGCTTGGCATATGTGAGTGAAAGAGTAGTGGCAAGTTTGATTGCATTCATAGTATAGTCATTAAATGCTTGGACCAGGAATTTGAGACCTAGAGCGGATTCATCCATAACTGTGTTTGAATGCCTTTGAGCACTAACATCATCAATCGAAGACTCAAGGACACTAGTTGGATCAAACTCATCTGACCTAATCTTAGATGCTTCACCTACTTCGAGTTGGTTTTCATGGACATGAATTTGGTCAATATGTTTATCTGTAGTTGCTTCTAAAAGGAAGTCAAATTCATATTCCTTAGAATCAGTGCTACATGATGAAAAGCTATAGAATTCCCCAATAGTGATAGGGACATACTCTCCTTCATCATCTGGATTTTTATATAGGTACTCAATATGTAACACCTGACTAGACTCACCTTGTTCTGAATGGGCATGGTCGGGATTAGTATTGTCCTCAGAAGAATCACTAGTACCATCCATAATGCTAACAGGTGGCACAAAGTCATCTGGTTGAGCACATAATTTAGCAAGATCTTGAAGAATAGGATAAGGATAAGGATCCTCATCATCAGTATTATCTTCTTCAATATCAAACTCAACTTGTGACTCATTTTTAGATGAACTCTCAGGCTCTAGTATGAATTTATTAGCCCCTAAATGGAAGGGAACCTTCTTAAAGCCTAGACCAGATGTATCTCTATTTCTTCGAGCTATTGCTTTGATAGGATCAACCAGACCATTATTATTACACCCAATAGGACCAGTTCCCTTATAGCCAAAGCACTTCATGAGTCTAAGACTAGGACCATACTTTTCAGGAGTGATCTCATGAGCTTGTTCTGTAAAGTCTATTGGAGTCTCTTCTTTTTAAAGCCACGCAGTAATGGCTCTATTTTTTCTTTCATCTTCTAAGGGAACCATAGCCTTGACAAAAGTGTCATTATATTTTGTTTGAGGTGTCAACACAAATGGCTTCTTTGCCTCAAATGGTCTCCCATAATGACGGGGAGACTTAGGAAGAGATGTTAATGACAACACTAGTTTGATATGATAGTCACCCATGCTAGTTTCTTTTAGGTTGACTGACTGCTCAATTTATTTTAGCTTTTCATGATAATCAATAGATTCCCTATTAGTGGGGACAAAATTCTTAGCAACTTTGAGCATATTGCAGGTGTAACAAGTACTAGCAAGAATATTGACTTCAAAGCCATGAAATGGGAATTTGACACATTGATGGTATGTGGAGGGCACAACATGCATCTCATGTATGTAGGGCCTTCCTAGTAAAATGTTATAAGCAAAGAGAATGTCAATGACCTAACAAGTGACATCCCTTTCTATAGGACCAACACGAAGGGGCAAGACCACAAGACTGAGAGACTCTCATTCAATTTCATCATATGCGTTGATAGTAATCCTATGATGAGGATCAATAGAGTCCTCAAAGTAATTAAATTGTCTAAGTATAGCAGTAGAGACAATGTTTAGCCCAGTGCCATTATCGATGAGTACCCAACAAACATGTGTCTAATGTATCATGACCTCAATGTGTAGAGGTTGATTGTGTGGGTGACTCAATGAGTTATCATCCTCCTCAGAGAAGGACATAAAGTAAGGTGAGGTTAGGTGAACTACCATAGATTGAAATTTCTCAAGATCAAAATCTTGAGGAACATTTTCCTCAGTGAGGGCTTTGTCCAGAATCTGCCTATGAGCAAGCAAGATTTTAAGCAGCTCAATGATTCTGATTTGAGCATTAGTTCATTCTAATTGATAGAGAATGCTCCAGCTAGTTTCTACTAAATTTGTCACAAGTTTTGTGCCTTTTCTAGATGCACCAGCAAGGGTTTTGTCTTTATGTTGTTCAAGATCAGGAGTAGAAGGCATAGAGCCTTTGAGTACCAACTTGGTACGAGAGCATGTAACAATGTTGGCACAGTGTTGCAAAGATGTGTTGTCTATTGCATTGGAAGTAGGGCCCCTCAAGACAAATGGTGTCTTGGGTTTAGTGGTATCTTGCTTGCCCTTAATGGTGATGACATCATAGTACTCAAAATCCATAGGTTCAACCATGTTGATCACATTTTTGTCATTAGATTATGTGTAGTTGACCTTGTTGTTAGGTTTTGGTTTTGAGCTCTCTCCTTTTTCATAAGTTGGGAAGGGCTCTTTGAAAGCCTTGTGATCTAAGTTCTTGTTATGTCCATCGACCATAATATCACCATCATCAATTATGTCTTGGACTTTTTGATGCAGGTTTATGCCGTTGCTAGTTTTGTGCCACTTATTTTGATCATACTCGTTGAACACAGTTTTGTTTCACCATGGTGGGTGTGGTTGTGAATCATAGGGATGAGAGTTGTCCAATGGTGAAATAAGCTTGTTCTATAACAAGGTTTTGTAAACCAAATCCAAAGGTTCACCCAAAGGTGTATACTCTTGTTTAGGGTGTGTAGCCCATGAGTTTCTTAGTCTATTCTTAGATGTCTTATTGTTAGGAGGAGGTTTCTTAGTATTCTTGGTTGCATTGAGACTATCTGTGAGATTAAAGGCTGCCTTAGTAGGCTTATGAGTGACATTATCAACAACCCCATCATGTAAAATTTCTTAGTTCTTGTTGACATACTTGGGTTTGTCCTTCTTAGAGGTGGAGCCTTTTTTTGTGTCCTTTCGAAAAGTAAGTTCACCCTTCTTGGCCATGAATTCCTCTATGTGGATAGCCTATGTGACCATGTCTTCAAAGGTACATGGACCTTGAAGTTGGACTCTATACCCAAAATCAGGTAGGAGGCTATCCATAAAGATGTCAAGTTTCTCTATTTCTAGGATTTTGTGTGATTATTTAGTATAAAGTTGTCTCCCCCTCTAAATGAATGTGAGAAAAGGTTCCCCAATCTTTTGCTTAAGATTACACAAATCTCAAATGTTAACAAGGTGTTGAATGTTATGAGAATATTGTTGGACAAAAAAGTTGGCAATTCCATCAAATGTTTTGATACCAGGAGGCAAGTGTGAAAACCACTCCATAGCCTGACCACCTATAATTCTTAGGAATAAACACATGATATACATCTAATTATGCATAAATTCCATAGAAAAAGCACCAAATTCTCACAAATGATCTTGGGGATCAGTAGTTCCAAATTATTTATCATACTTAGGTAACTCTACTCCTCTTTTAAAAGGAGGCATGTCTACACTCTTGTCAAATGGAAATGGACAAAGAGCATCTAAGGTGTATGTTTTCGTGGATTTGTCTTTCTCACACATCATCAGAGCCAGTTGGTCTTGCATAATTTTTAGTTGTTTTTGGAGTTTGGAAGTCTCATTTTCCTCTTTAGGTTTGATGATAGTTTCCACATTGAAATGATGGGGTAGCTTAGCTCTCTCTTGGGAAAGTTTGAGAAAGTATTTTTCTTTCTCTGTGTTGAGCAGGATTTCCATGACCTTTTGAAAATTTTTGTCTTTACAACACTTTCCTATGTGTTCAAGAAGTATTTCGACCTCTTCCTACTCCTCATCAATGTCATGGTCTTTTTCTTTGTCATTCCTAGGTTGGTCTTTGTTTCTGTTGTGTTCACCATGTTTAGGTCCATAATCAGCCATTGTAGGAACATATTCAATTTTAGTATGTTGTGATTGGAAAGGTCCTTTGAAAAAGAATTCAGATGTGTTGTTTGGAGATGTGGGACCTTTGCTACTTTCATGATCCTCTTGATACAAGGGATTCTTGGTTTCTTGCAAGTTTATAGAGAACATTCTATAGACCCAAGATGATCTGACAGGTGAGTGGGATCGTGAAATTTCCTCACTAGATGAACTAGAGATAGATTGTGTATGGACTGAAGAGAGACCTCTATTGTGATTAGTACCCCTAGCTCTACCTCATCTAGGTCTTTGGGGATAAAACACTTATCCACTTATTGTTCCCACAGTCATGGAAAAGGACAAAAGGAAAAAGCTTCAACAAGGACCACACTAAAATATAGTCTCAAAAACAAAGCAAGATAAGGGTACTGTATACTAAGGTATGAGTCATCTGAGTAATGGCTAGAATAGCCAAAGATTATGACTATCATGACATGAAGTATAACAATCACCAAAGACCAAAGACAAAGTGAAAAAAAGACAAGACTAGTTTATGTATAGGTCACAAGTCATTAGCTAAGCAAGAAGCCACTATTTGACATTGTTTGTAGAAAAAAAAGAGGCAAAATGTTGTAGATAATAGATCGGATTTAGAGCACACGTAGCTACTGAATTTTGAAGCAATTTTTGCAAGTTTTAGACTATTGTGGATAGATTGTTAGTTGTTTTGATAAATTTTAGATATGCAATAAGACTGTTTTCAAGTTTTGGATAGCATTTTGGATGTTTTGAATATGACAATTGGTTTTCAGATAAACACGGGAAGCAAGCAGTAGTTTCAAACAAACCAATCAAGGAAAAAGAAACTTAGAGGGGTGGGGGAGTCTTGAGGTTTATTTTGTTTGACAGGTTTGAAAAATGTTTAAAGACTCAATAAAAAACATGCTTTTATACCTAAAATATAAAATTGGTAGAGAAGGCAAAACCTTTGTCCCACAACTTATGTACATGTGCTCACCTCACACAGTCATGTCACCCCTTAGAGGGAACCCATGTTTTTGGTGTATTCAAAGGGCTCATTAACATTTATGCTGAATGAATACCCTTGTGGTAGGGGTCAAGCATATATACCACATTCCAACACCCAATTGCATGCCTATGGTGAGTTCTATAGGATAGATTCTTCTCCCTCCTTGCACAAAGATTATGCCTCCTTTTAGAGGTATATCAACTAGAAACTAACTAAGAATTTTTTACTTTGATTCCATTCATAATAATCCCTAGTGGCTTTGTAAGTGAATTTGAGGCAAGCAACCTACACCAGCATCTGTAAGTGCACACTCTTGACTAGCAAGACTAGGGCCAGCACCGACCAGTGCAATTTACAGAGCCTCTTCTTGATATATGATATTAGAATTAAGAAGAGGAAATTAATATGGATTTGGATTATTTTCCTCAATAAAGCTTCTTTATTATAGTGAGGTGGAACCTCTAGCAAAAGGAGTGTGCTCACTTGGGTCGTTCCCAAAGGTTGGATCACTTTGGCATGCCCTCTAAAGGATTGACTTAGACTAGTGGTTCAGATCTAAGGGTCAAAGTTTTTGATTTCCTTTAAGGGGAAAGAGCATTCTCCTCTACCTCGTGTCCTCACCTAAACATGCAAGACATGTTAATCACTGAGTTAGCTTAATCAATCCCACCTTGTCCTATTCCAGGACTTTGATCTCCTAAAAGGAAATCATCATCTCTTCATTAAAGGCTTCATTTGGGAGAACCACTAACTTTCTTTCCTCCCTCAAATGTCATCTTTTAGAGGCTTCTAGGTTTCTAATTTACTCTTAGTCATGACCTCCAAGTGGTAAAGAGCATACTCCCCTATTCCCCTATCTTGCACCCTACAAAGTTCACAAGCCCTATTTACACTATGTGTGAAAAGCAATAAAAGAAGACACAACATTTATGTGGGTTTGAAACAAATCTTCGTCATGCATATCTTTGACAAGAATCCTACATTCACACAGTTAGTATATGTTCCAAGTGTCTGGATAAAAGGTATCTCTATCAAGTGTCTTGCAAACCATTGTTAAGCTATTGGAAACCAAAAATTAGAAATAAAATGTTTCAGAAAACACCATTAGTCAAATGGAAGCTTAAGTATGGGAAAATAAAATTTAACATTTTTTGTTCTTTTTGATACCCACAAAATAGCTTTTAAAAAGCCAAAACCTATGAAAAAATCAAAAGTCAAAATTTAAAATGTCCTGCAAACCACTGTAAAGCTACAAAAAAAAAATCGAAAATGAAATGCTTCAGAGAAAATTGTTAGTCAAACAAACATCTTGATAAAGTGGAATTTGAAAAACTATATTTTCCCTTGCTGTTGCAAAATTTCATGCAAAATCATGCACAGACCCGCATGAAGAAATGATGTGTAATGCGTGAGAATTCATGTGATTATGTACTTTTTTGCTTGAGAAAGTGTAGAGGAAGACACAGAATCTTCAGGTCTTTGCACAAAAAATTATATTTCTCATGCAAAAATTTGGAAACCTGAATGGACACAATGACAAAAAATGCAGAAAATATAGAAAATGAGGCTAGAAAAATTGATTTTTCAAGCTCCACAGTGGGCGCCATAAATGTATATGCAAAATTGGGGGCCTTTGATCATCACATACACTTCAACATGGTCATTACCTATGAGATCATCTCGTAATAAACATTGTATTGTTTATTTGAAAAGTCTAACATAGTGACATGTTGCCTTCTAACTAGAAGGATTATGCCTTTGCTCTTTGAATGAGAAGTAGTCAACTAGACCTCTAGAATGAAGGATTTATGCAGCTAAATGAAAGTGCAATTAATCTAGATGAGAGATGTAATTATTAATCTAAGAAATGAAGAAGCATAGTATGTTAAATGGATGCATATTTAAAATCTAAATGATATTACCATGAAAGAAATAAAACTATGCAAATGTGAGCAAAGTGAGTAAGGATTTCAGCATAAATTTGATGCAAATTCCAAAATTCATCATCTGTAATGAGGAATGGAGAGCTTCTTTTATAGAATCCAAGAGGTGATTGACAATTGATATTAACTGAAATGGACAGTCAAGATTGAAGAGGAGAGCCAATCATAAAGGTAACTTCTTCATGGAAAGGGAGTTAACTGGTTGTCTTTGAGTGATAAAAGGAGTTAACTGAGTCATTTTTGAGTGATAAAAGGAGTTAACTGAGTGTCTTTTGAGTGATAAAAGGAGTTAACTGAGTGCCTTTTGAGTGATACAAGGGGGTGACTAACTGACTTTTGAGTGATTAAAGGAGTTGACTAACTGCCTTTTTGAGTGATAAAAGGAGTTGATTGGTTCCTTTTTTTGAGTGAATATTTAATTTAATAAAATAGAATATAATCTCATAAATGGATAAATTTAACTAATTGAATAATTAAATTCAATAATTAAAAAGAGGAGATATCTTATTAAATTAAATGTATTTAATTCCTTTGTATATTAGCTAAAGAGGCAATTTTAATTTAATTAAAGTAGAACACTTATAATTAAATTAAATTAAATCAATAGGTTTGTATATCTAATTTGAGTCGATATTTAGGAATTAAATAAATAATATGATTAATGCAAATTATGGTTTTCTGCATTTGACACCTAGGTCAAGTAGTGATTATTAGAATTAGAATTGCCTAGTAAAATAGGACTTAGGAATAGTTGAATAAACCAAAGTTGGTTAATATAGCAATGTGCCAATTTTGGGGTATTACATTATTTACCATTAAGGTGAGTCCCAATGCAGTTTCCAAGTACATGCCCATATTCCTAACAATAGAGATAGCTATATCTTGTATTTTAATCCTAGTTACAAGAATTTCCAGAGCTTCTTAATTTTGTTGGCTTGCGTGATGACCATGTGGACTTGGATCTACATTCAAAGGCTCTATGTCCATACTTTATAGTTGTAGCAATATCTTTCAAATTTTTTTGCATGCATAGTTCTAGTTCTACATTCATGTGCTTGATGACCTTGTTTATTGCACTCATGATAGTGGACCATGTTCTTAGGCTTAGCATTCTAATTTGTATTCTTTCTCCTGCACACATTAGAGGTATGTCCTTTCTTTCCACAACTATGACAAGTGAGTTTGGAGTTCTTTCCTTTGTTGTTCCTTTTCGTAGTAGGTTTGGACGACTTTCCTCCTTCAGTGCTTGTGTAGCCCAATCCTAATGTATCTCTATTGGATCTAGGGGATTTCAGTAATTGCTCAAAGTACTTGATGGCTTCATTAGACTTGTTGAAACTTTCATTAAATTCCTTTTCTCTTTTCAGGCCATTCTGCAGTTGTTCATTCTACAACTTTAATGTAGTTATCTCAATGTCCTTGACATTCAACTCATGATGAGTATTCATCATTTGGCTTAAGGTATCCAATTGCATGTTTCAGATCCTGGATAGCTTTGTTGACTTTTCTTGCAATCTGTTTGCCAAAATTATTTTGTCTTCTTCAATCATGGCCTTGTCTTCTATAACTTTCTTCTTTTGTTCAGTCACCTCACATAGTATTACAGCTTGTGATTCTTGCTCCAACTTAATATTTCTGAATTCTTTAGCTAGTACTCTATTCTTCTCCATTAGATCTACAATTGCTGCATCAAATTGACTGGAGCTACCATCTGCAAATAGCTTTGTGGTATTAATCTCTTTGTATTGTGTGTCATTTTCTACTATGGCAATCTCTATCCTCCTTTTCAGGGAACTTTTCAAAGCATATCTAGCCTCATCTAGTTGATGTAGTATGAGATATATTCAATCTCTTGGTTATCAATGGTCTTTCCCAATTTGTAGACTTCCATTTCAAGGTCTTTCCTCTAAGCTGTAAAGCTTCTTCTTCCAAGAACTTTTCTTTGATACCAATTGTTGGAATTACAAATGGGAAAATAATACTTCTTGAGGGGTGAATCAGAAGTTCAAAGTTTAGCTATTAAAACTTTCACCATTCATTAGATGCATGTAATATATGAACTGGAAACAACATGAAAAGTAAATGCATCTAACACATGTAAGAAATTGAACACACACACTTTACACCAAATATAATTACCCAGAAAGCCTCCAAAAAGAAGGTAAAATTGGGGTGGGGATGATACCCACAAATTTTCACTACTATAGCAATAAAGTTTAGCCAACTAAGGTTACAATGAATTGACCTTGAAACATGATCTACCTTGTGAAAGGCCTGCCCTATTAAAGGCTTACAAAGACTCTTAAGTCCCACCTTATTAGAGGATTTCAACACCCTGTTAGAAGTGTGCTTGGCTAAAGGACTTCAAAACATCCACTTGGAATGTCACCCTGTTAAAGGATTTACAACAACCTTTTAGGACTACTCTGCTTAGGGGATTTAATTAAAATCACTTGTTAGGATGTTTTAGCATAGATCTTGTGATTGGCTATGGTTGCCTAATTAAAGATCAAATCTAAAATTGGGGTGGGGATGATACCCACAAATTTTCACTACTATAGCAATAAAGTTTAGCCAACTAAGGTTACAATGAATTGACCTTGAAACATGATCTACCTTGTGAAAGGCCTGCCCTATTAAAGGCTTACAAAGACTCTTAAGTCCCACCTTATTAGAGGATTTCAACACCCTGTTAGAAGTGTGCTTGGCTAAAGGACTTCAAAACATCCACTTGGAATGTCACCCTGTTAAAGGATTTACAACAACCTTTTAGGACTACTCCGCTTAGGGGATTTAATTAAAATCACTTGTTAGGATGTTTTAGCATAGATCTTGTGATTGGCTATGGTTGCCTAATTAAAGATCAAATCCACACAGTGTCCCTCTTGATCCTCTTTGATACGATATAACAATTTTTTTATGCTTCTATTCTTTGTTCTCCTCCAACTAAGTCTTCAATTCACTCTCACTGCTAAGTAACTTAGAAATGCTCTCTAAAAAAATTTGATTACTCACCCCTTGTTACCTCCTGTAACATTATTTTTTGCACTTTCTATTCGTTCAATCTCTTCTAATTGTTGGGGCTTCATCTTCCTTATAAAGACTTTGGTGGTTTGGGGTTACGTATGAATCTACAAATGAGATTCATTCTTTTTGTCACTTAATCGTTCCTAATTTCTAGTTGGTTGCATTCAAACACATAGGGATTCTGCAAATAGATTCATCCTTATCTTTTAAAGAATCAAAATATGACCTTATGTCAACTTGAAAATAATTTACATAGTTGTTTGTGCAATCACAAACAAATATGTCCAATCTGTGTTACTTGCCACTTGAAGTTACTGATGCTTGACACATTCTGTAATTCTATTTCTGACTTGACACCTAAACTGCTTAGTGTCTATTGTTCACTTGGTGCTTGAACTACTCGACACATATTGTTCACTCAGCACTTGAGGTTACTCAACACACGAGTGACTTGGCACTCATTGCAATTTGACACAATCTTGTATTTACATATTATACTCAGTATATATTACTAGTTCGACATAAACTAAGTAAATATCTTAAATATGTTAACACTCAATTGTCAAAACCAATTTGATACACACACACACACACACACACACACACACACACACACACACACACACACACACACACACACACATACATACATATATACATAATATGTGTGTGTGTGTGTGTGTGTGTGTGTGTGTGTGTGTGTGTATACATATCTATATATGTATATATATATATATACATATGTATGTATAAATATACATATATAGATATGTATACATACATATATATGTATACATACATACATACATAGAAAACTTAATTTTTTCTTCTAACATTGAGAGTAATATCTACATCGTAGAAAATTGTGTTTGTATAGAATTAAAGATGGCTAGAGGTAGCTTGACCCAAATAATATTCACAACCTCACTTTCTCTTTCTCTTGGAATCAAGCCACTCTTCCCAAAGCTAGGTGCTTCGCATGGATTGCACTAAAAAAAAAGAGGGCTCACTAGTGATTAGCTTGTCAAATTCAATATTGCTCAACCTTTCAATTGCCACTTATGTGATTTTGAATTGGAAGATTCAAACCATCTCTTCTTGAATTTTCCTTTTGCATTCCAATGCTAGCAATTTTTTCTTTGCATGCTTCACTACCCTACTCCCCTTCCTAACAAACTATGGGATCTCTTTCAAGCATGGTCACAATTAAACTCTTCTTCTCTCTTTTCCATCTTATGGAAATGCATCCCAACTATTATAGTTTGGGCTATTTGTTGGGAACAAAATAAAATAATTTTTCATAATTGCTCTTCACCTATTAGCTTTGTTTTGATAGGCATAGAAAAATCAATATCAGAATTTTGTAATACTAGTCATCATAGGGTTCAATGCAATCTTGTTTTCTCCATTTGGGATAGCTCTGTTATTCAGGATTGGAAAGACATCCATATTCCTATTGGCTGGAAACATCACATTCAATCAAGTTCTTCTATTAACAAAGATTTAGTCCATTGGATTCCTTCTATTTGTGGTACAAGTAAAATCAATTTTGATGGTGCTTCTCATGGAAATCCAAGTAAGTCAAGGATTGGTATTCGTATTCGAGACCATCTTTGTGATGTTCTTGCCATTGAAGCATCCTCCATTTCACTAGGGACAAATAACATGGCCAAGGCTTCTACCCTTTTTGAAGCATTAATTTTGGCTAGGTAGAGGGGATTTCAATCAATTCAAGTTGAAGTCGATTCCGTGGTTATAATTTATGCATGCATAAAATGGGAATGTATTCTTGGAAATTATTATATATCCTTCAACAAAATTGGCTTTTTTTTAATGCTTTCAAAGTGATTCGCATATTCCACACTCAAGTTTATAATATATATATATATGGTGGCTTTTCCACTTTTACTTTTTAAAAAAAATCTATATACTAAGTTTTATGCATCTCTTTTTAATATTTATCTACGATGTTCTATTGAAACATCTTTAAAGTCACTACCTAGGAGCAACTTTCGTAGATTTAATTACTAAATTTTCATTCATAAAATATTTTCCATTGAATTTAAACACCTTGCATTCGAAGGATTGTATATAGTTGGGACTGAAAATTAAATAAGGGTTCTTAAAATTAAAAGAAAATGCATCAAACGACATTAATTGATTCTCTCTTCTAATTCAGTGTAACCATAATATTGCAACCATAAATTTTCAAAGAAAGTCAACTACAAAAAACCTCTTTAAATCTTGTATGTTTCATGTCCATCTTACAACTTGTGACATGTTTCTTGGGATTCTCAACATGAATATACTCCTCGACCCTCACAAAAGGTAGGGACTCAAGCACTCCTAGAGGTCATGTTAAAACATGTAAGGTAGATATGATTGTTGAAATCTATTTTTCTATATCATTTTTTAATTACTTTTTTAATATAAGCATAATATATAGTTTTGTGATAAATTTCTAAATATTTAATAACTAATAATTTTTAAATATGTAATATATATTATTTAGTTTCTTAATATATTTATTATCAGTATAGTTTCTTAATTCATTTTGTAAAATGGTGTCAAACAAATGAAATCAACCAATCAAATTTGTGAAAAAAAAATAGTCCAAACTAATTGAAGGGACATGCTAATCCCTCACAAAAAAAGTACCGAAGACAAAAGAAAGTCAAACCTTTTTTTTTTTCCTAGATTCATCAACTGTATATATTTTTGTGGGAGTTTGTGGGAGGATAGCTGCTCCCTAATTAAATAATAGAACAAAGTGAATGCAATCATACATTTCCTAAGAAGATAATAGGAAGGACAATAATAACGTTAAATAGGAAAAGTTGGTTCCTTAAAAGACAATATAATGGTTTAGACAACATAATTCGGAGCGAAATTGGCGTGTCGGGTGTTTTTATCCTGTGTAGATAGCTAGAAAATCGTGCACGACAAGATTTTTACTCTTCAAATTTCCTTAGAAACTTTAAGGCTCACAGGAACAAAGGAAATGACTTTAGCGTGACTTTAGGGAACTCCACTACTCTCATCATTCTCTTCACGGCTCATTAGAAATGTGAAAGCGTCTGCAAGAAGTAAAATGTAAAATTTAATAGTGAGACGAAATGGGAAGGAAGCATCCTTCATACATACATAGTTCATTTATGGAATGCGATAAAATTCTTGACGTTTCTTGGGCTTTCCTAATTTTTGAAGCCAAAGAGGTCACGGACTACATATAAATAGGGAAGGAAGTAAGTGGTAAAGTTTCTGTCTTTAGTTTGGTGGATTTTGGGATAAGAGTCGAGTAAAAGCTTCATGATATATTTAAAAGTATGATTTTGAGAAGCTAATAAATGTTATTTTCATTTTGCCAATAGTGGCATGTTGTGATGGTTAAGTTGTTGTGTTGCTATCCTTACCATCAAGGGTCAAATTTCATGGGGATGAGATCTTTCGTTTGTGGCCTCTCATAGCTCCAGGTCAAAGCGTTTACTCCTCTTTTAAAATAAAAAAAATGTTACTTACATTTTCATAGAATGAATGTACTTATATTCAATTTCCTAAATATAACCACGACAAATATGCTAAGTAAATGGGCATAGAAGAGAAGGGTGAAGATGGTTGTAACTTTTAAATCCTTAATTTCATGAAGTGAGTGAATATATAATCTTGGAATGTATTGAAAAAATAAATTTCAAGTGCTCCCTCAAAGTATATTAGTATTATTTTCTAAAAAATCTAGAAATTGTGAGGCTCAAGACTACTCATCTTAACACAATTTTATAATTAATAAATAACAAACTTACTTGTAACATTGTTACCTTTTGATCTTCTTGTACCAATGGCTTCATAGTACTTGTGACTGATCTACATTATGTACATTACAATAATTACTTTGGCCCTTCGATTTTAAATTCTGGTATGATAATGATTTCTTTATCATAATTTTTATTTTTATTTTCCTCATTACTCTAACTAATGAAAATTTAGAGAAATATAAAGAAAGAGAGAGAAGTATAGATAAAAAGACATATAGATGGTAATATAAAGTAAGAAAGACTTAATCACAAGATATATTTAGAGGAGTTAATTAGAATTATTTTTATATATCACTTAACATTTTTGGTTGGTTTCAAATTGATTTGAATTTATATTCAATGAGACATTCTTTTTATAAAATTAATTTATATGTTGATCTTTATAATCTCAATTTCAAATTGATGTGTATATTTTCCCCTTAAGATTCTCATAAATATTTGAATTAGATAATTACAAAAGACATTAACTATACCACAACTCTTGCTTTACTTTCTCCTATTTTTAGATCTACAAATTCTAAACACAAAATTTTAGAAAATGTAAAACCAATATATTAGTTTTGTATACAAGAAAATATCAATAGATATAATCTTAATATACATTTTGAATTGATGAAATCCAAAATTGTCTTTATAAAGGTCCACAATTTTATAATTGATGCATTGCATGGATTTGGCTATTTTAATTTTATTAGCTAAACATGGTTATCATGTTTTCTTGCACTTAATAGTAAATTAGTATTGAACATGCACAAATTATTCAATCCCAACATATTTTGAAAACCTAACATTCAAGACCAACACAAATTACTTAGTAACTTCTTAATCTAACTACTTTTTCTTATGGAAAACTATTAAACTAGCAATTGTATGCTTTTGACAATGAGATGATAGGAGTAGGAAATGTTTTGCGCAATGCCAAAAGTAGATAATTAAGAGTGTAGATATTATAGATATAATATATTGCAATCTTAAGGTTAGGAGTTTTTCTGGTGTGTCAAATTTTTAACTGGCTTATTGCATAATATCAATAAAAAATAAATGATAATATAAAATTTAAGAATGACTTTTTGTTCAATTTTATTTTTCTTTAAATGAGTTAACAATTAGACAAAATCAAACCGTAAAAAAAACCATACTCGTAATATATGAAACACAAAATAAAATCCATTCAACTGAAGGAAAGGAAATAATTTACTATATAAATAAGTGCCACGATTATACTTAATAAATTACATAATATAAATTATATGTAGTTAGAAAATCATTATTAAATTTCTAAAATTTAAACTAATCCAATCAATCAAATAAAATTGTTCATTTTTCTTATGTCAAATTATTTTCTTTTATATACACTAAAATAGGTGAGGAGGTATACATTTTCCTAATTGTATCATCAAATTTAATACAAATAAAACTTGTGTTTTCAAATGCTAATTAGAAAAGAATAAGAAAAGGAAGTAAAAATGATTTTTTAAAAGGAAAACAAGAAAATAATATCAAAACAAAGAATATTGTTTTCAAAGTCATCTAAATTTTTCTTATATTTAGGTAGATCATCAAATATTATCCTTGAGGTGGGGTGATAGAGTCACCACCCTAAGCTATAACATTTCAACTGTGATTAGTGTGATTAGTGTAAGCATATTTTAACATATTGAGTTGCTTTATTTATTTATTTGTTGAGCTTGATTGAGATTTGATTTTACTATAGTTGATTCAATTTTTTTAATTAAAGTTTGTAACTAATGAGTTGTGTAAGTTTATTAGTATCAATAGAAAGATATTAATAAAAAATTTAAGCATTATAATTGGAACAATGATACATATATTGCTATTAATAGTGTGTATGATTATTGAACAAGTACAAAAGTAGGAGGAAATAGGCACAAAAACAAGGATGGATGAATGACAAGATAGAAAAATAAAAAAATAAATTATTAATATAAATAAAGTACAAAAATAAATAACAATTAATAAGAATAAGAAAGGGAAAAGAAATTAGCAAAGCAAAAAATTTAAATTAAAACAAAGCAAAGAAAAAAATTAAATAAGAAATCAAAATATAACTTTTTTTTGATATACTATTTTCTTTAAAAAAAATTACTCGATTATTTTTTTAATTCTATTTTTTATAGTTGTTCTTAATTTTATTGTTTTATTTATAATCTTATTTTATTTTTTACATGTTTTAATCTTCTTATTCCTCATCTATCAATTCTTACTCTTTGTGCCCCATTAGGGTGTGGTTCCATAGAGGGGGCTTCCTAAAAAAATTTAGCAGGTGTTCTACAGATTTTTTAGGATTATTTTAAAGCACAATGTTTGATGAATTTTGTAGGGAAATTATTCTTCAAAACTTTAAGCCCCATAATTTATGGAAGTAGCTGGTCTCATTAATTATTTTTATTTAATGTATTTCATCCACTTATTACCTAAATTAAATTTTTTTAAAAAATTATTGATAAACAAATAGAAACTAGTATTTGATTGAAAAGTGGTAATAGAAATGCCTAAGCTAGTGGAGTAATTTCCAGCCCCTTATTTTTAATAATATATTTTATTGATAAAAATATGTAAACTTTATAAAAATTGTAATGATGTAAAAATAATTGTATATAATTGGTTGATATTTGCAAAGTTGATTAATTAACAGTACAAAGTGAATGCAATAGTACATTGTTAGTGAATTGTTGAAATCAAACTTTATGTACTTATCACAATGTTACAAACTTTTCAAAGGATAAGGTTTTAAATTTAATTACTTATAAAGTTCAAAAATCCCCTACTCCAAAATATTTTATCCATAAAATAGTTCTAGAACATCTCTAGATCTATGTGATATCTACTTGTAATGAATATAAATCCATCTTTTAAATAATTGTAATGAATGGAAAAGAAGATTGAGAAATCATGAACTTACTAAAAGAGGTATTTGCTAAAACATTTTAGTAGACCTGTAGATCCATCTAATAAGTAAAATTCAAGAATTTAATTCTAGTAGCTATTTGAATTAGGATACATTAATTCTGGTAGCTAGTAGCTATTTGAATTAGGATACATTTTGTACATGTAGTACAATTTGAAAAGTACAATGGAAATGTGAATAAAAGTAATATTTTCAAATGACATCAAATATAAATACTACTAGTACCTAAAAATTACATAATGAATGCCACATTTAGAAATGAACAAGTTACATAGATTTTATATTAAAAAAATGTATTGCATTTAAAAATATTTATTAATTTTATAATTATAGATGAATGAAAATTTGACATTTTTTTACTACACATTTTAAAAACTGTATTTTGATTAAAAAATATATTAATTTCATAATAAAAAAATTGAGAAAATAAGCATTGATATAATCATATTAGATTATAGCCTTAAACAAAGTTTAAATAAAAACACAATCACTTCAATTACTTTCCATTTGTCATTATTGATAACACAACTAAATAATCTTTTGTTTTCTTTATATAAGGTGAAAACAACAAACAAATATGTAATGTCATTTGTTCTAAATGAATGTGATTGTGCAAAAGATTTTTTTTGAAATTTAATTTCTTTAACATTAATTAATTAAAAATCAAAGAGACATAGGCAAGAGCCTACAACACATTGGTGAGCCTCTTATTGGAGAGGTCTTGGGTTCAAATCTACTCATGATTAACACATAATAATGATTAATCTTAATAATAATAATAAATAACCTAGGCTTCAGCCATTTACCTATAAAAAAAAAAACAAAGATACATAAACCATCTATATATTCCACAACCCAAAGTATGGAAGAATTTAAATCTTTGTTTACCAATGTATGGTAATAGAGTTTCTATGTTTCCATAACTATAACTAGTGACTACTATAAAGGAAATCTAAGGATTGTTTGAGTTAAACATTGACATGGCACTTTCCACTTTTTAAAGATAAATGGAATTATCTTATTAGAAAGTATATCTTATTTCTAAAATCAATTAAAAAATAAGATGAAAGAAATATAAAAAAAAAAAAAATCATAAGCCAAAACCAAATAATTAAGGAGCCAAAACTAAATAATTAAAAAGAGGAAATGACATAAAAGTAATAGATAGGACATTGGTCTTGTGTCTTGTGCCATTTATCTTTCAATGTTGATGCCTAAAACAAAATCATATCAATTGATATATTGAGTTTGTTAAATGGAAAAAAGGACTAGATACACAATGCAATTAAATGTCTCCCTATTATAAGCTACTTCCATTTACATATGGTGGCTTAACTCATTTCATTTTATTTTTAATAGACGATAAAATGTAAAAACAAATAAAAATGATATTTTTGAAATCCAGTTGAGTTAAGTAAAGTTGGAAATGTTTTGGAAACTTTAGTTAACTTATGCCTGATATGCATTAAATTTTTTTGTAAAAGATGATAGACTTATGAGCTCATAAAAATAGGAATAAGAAGACGAAAAGAAAAAAAGGAGCTTGTAATTTGTGTTTTGAAAAGTGTTTTATATTATTGTAAACATATTTGCATAACCAAAAAAAAATTGTAGTTGAAAAGGCTAATAGAATTATAATGAAAAAATTAGAAATAAATTTGTTTCTATTCTTGATGATTTATGGATATGTTGAAATTTTTTGAGTTGTTTCTACTTTTTTTGAACTCTTGAATTACTAATTATAAAATATTAATTTTATCATAGATTTTTTATTATGATTTTTTTTTTATAGAAATTTTTAAAAATAGTATTTTTTAAATCTCATGAGAAAATCAAAAACCTTGGTGGTCTTATAAATTTTCCATCAAAATATTAATGAATTGTTAAATCAAAAATTTTAATGAAAATTTTTCCTGCCTTTCCAATTGTGCACAGTCTAAAGATCTATAATAATTATATTATTTGATAAAATAAAAAGTGCCATGTAGTGCCATGTCCTTGTCATAATAGTTAAAGAATTAATTCTAAAATAATTTTAGCTCTAACAATAATTATAAATTAATTTTAATAATTTATTTAATTAAAAATTAATGTAAAAGGAAAAGTATAATAGCTCTTAATTATAATTAGTAAATTCTATTTATGTTAAGTATAGAAATATTTAGAATAATAGTTGTATTATGTACAAATAAATATCAAAACTTTAGAAGTGGGAAAAATTAATGAAACATATTCATCTAATATTAATTATCTAATTACATACTAAAATTAAAACATTCAACATGATTAACACTACTAAATTTAGACCTAATTAATGATGAGAATTCATTGCAATGTCAACACCACTATGTTGAAATATCTAGGCACATTGTCACTGATCATTTTTTGTTGATTTTATAACACACTAAATGTGTGTCAAAATTGCAACGTTACTATGCTAGATATATCGAAAAAACTATTGTTGGGATATCCACCTCAACTCACAATTATTGTGTACTACACTTTTCCACCTATGTAACCAATGGTTGTCAAAATTGCAACAAAAGCTTGTCAAGATGCATGTCATGCGTATAGTGTCCCCTTTGAAATGCTATGTATCTATGCATTGAAATTGCAAAAAATATTGGTCAAAACTCACATCACACATATAGCATCCTCATTGAAATTCTATGCTCCTTTGCATCAAAATTGTGACATCTAGTTTACACACACACACACACACACACACACACACACACACACACACACACACACACACACACACACACACACACACACACACACATACAGTTCAAATATGTACAATTGTGCTTGTGAGTTCTTAGCTTAGATACATTGAGTCTTGAATCTAGACTTGCATGGGTGATTGCAAGTTAATTTCTTAATGATGTTACCCATAGACTCTCTATCATGTATATTTCTTCAGTGTTGCCATTCATGGATTGGTGTGTTGAACAATTCTATCAAGTAAGGTATTATATGAGTCTAGAGAAGCTTGGTGAGCATTGGCCCTACTCAAGAGCTCATTGATGACACTACTTCCCCCCAACCAAAAGATTGGCTATTGTGACACTTGGACACCCATTTACATGACAATACATTTTCCCTAATTCAGTTAATCTTATCATGCTAGCCTAGAAGGGTATCTATTAATTATTTGTTATTGATAAAATGAGAGTCCATGTTGTAGCAAATGGTATTAAAGAGTATAAACTATATTTCATCTATGCCATTCTTATCCTAGAAACAATATAGCTAACATCCACGTATACTATAAAAATAAATACTCAAGTTTTGTCCATATAGCACACAATCATAATTTATATGATTTGTAAGGCATATGCTTCAAGTAACCCAAGCATACATCTTTGATTTACATTACGAGAAGCCCCTAAGCTGATCAAATTTTGTCATTTTTGGTGTAAATACATTCTTTTTGCATAATTGACCACTACAAATAATTTTTATTATTGGTCTAGTGATCAATCATATCATAAATTGTTTGTTATAAAGAGGTTGCCAACATGTTTCAGTATTTACAATTTTCATGTGAGAATTATCACTCAGCCAGTAGCATAGGTTGGAGATAACTAAATAGAATTTGCTAACATCTTAAATATTATAGACCTAATCTTAAGATTTCAGAGTCCTTTAAAAAATCATTATGAAAATCTCTAAAATTGTGAGACATAAATATTCACAACTTATACTCGTTTATATTCTATAAAAAGTAAATTAAGATGCAAACCTTGAAATAAGTAAAACATATTTTCATTGCCTGAAGGAAAACAACAAAATTGGATTTTGGTAAATTTGAATTTGGTCCGAGTTAACAGGTTCCACAAAAGACTGAAAGGTCTTGGTAATGTTCATTTTAGATACATCTGATATCTCCAAGTGTATTGAAAGGAAATAATTTTTTAGAACCTAAAATCATTAATATGAAACATCAATTATAAAATAAATTGATGATAATGTGGAAAAAGATAAGAAAATCAACTAACTAGTTTGAATCTAGAAGTTAAAGTTAACAATAATGAATTTGCAAAATACCAGTCTGAATTATATGAATATAATATTTGAATCACAATTATTGAAAGGACATAACACCTTTGGTTGAAGAAGGTTGGGATGTTGATAACAACTACATGTCTGAGGCATAGATCTTGAGCCAACCAAAATGGAAACTCTACTTTCACACCTACTTCCACCAGTAATAACTTCCATTCCATGAACATCACCTCCCACTTTGCAAGGAAACAAATTTCTTTGAATTCTTTAATCTTATGAGCACCAAAAAATTTAAACCAAGAGCATTGCTAGATTCACTCAAGCTCCCTTAATTTGTGGCTCTAATCTTTGCAATGAGTGAGTAGAAGTAGCTAATACTTAATATTTTGTGGACGAATAAGCTATATATATATAATCACGACTAGTTGGAAAAATTTTCTTCCAATAAGTATTCTAATTGTTCTAAATAATAAGACATGCCATTGTTTGATCTATTCTAGTTGTTGGTAGATTCCATGGTATTTTGGGTGGGCTATGAAAGCCAACCCATTTTTAGGCATTATGTTCTATTTCAGTTAGCTGGGTTCATTTATGTGAAATATTCATCCATCTTTCCTATGAAGTTTCAAGAGTTCCTTGAATCTATTACCGCATTTAAATAAACATGCATCCTTCTACTCCAGAATGGGTGCTACTCTATTTTAGGGTTGAGAAAATTATTTTCCCCTTTTGTTTTTTTCTATTGCATACTCTGCAATTAATATTACATAATTTATTTTCTAGGGGCTAAAGAGAATTATGATTTAAATTTATGTATTTTAAACTTTTGTCTATCATTTTTCCTAGTTCATAGCTTATTCTCTATAGATTATTTCTATACTCATTATTGGCAATGAAGGCCACTATTATTTTGTCCTAGGACCTAATCACTTTTCTTTACCTAGAGTAAATTTGTATTTTGAAGTTTTGAGCCATTTCCCAATGGAATCATGTTTGAACCAGTATCAAATGTCATAGGTTTTCTAGTAATAAGAATCATCTAGGGATTAATTTTTTGAGACTCTTGTTGATAATTTTTTTCCATAGATCTAAATTCATCATTATTATTGATATCACAGTCAGATGTGCTAGAGTTAAATACATTTCTTGTCACTTCTTTCTAACTTCTATCTTGAAAACAAGTGTTTAGGGCTTCCTTCTTCTAAGTTATTATAGAAGCCTTCATTATTTAAAAACTCAAATTTTTCTATTAGTTTCCTTGTAATGATTTTCAAGAATATATGGAAATGACAAAATCTTGCAGAGAACATGGCATGTCTAGGCTCAAGTACTAAACATTTCACATCATGATAAGGGTTCCCTTTCCAAGTAGTAGCTTATAAACTAGAAAATTCAAAATGCTAGTATAAAAAATGATGATGAGAATACATAACCATATTCCTTCCATCTATCACTATCTCCATTCAATCATTCTTGCATTGATGAAGTAAGAAATAATGCCTACTGAAGCGAATTGTTGGTCCAATGTTCAACAATGACACTTAATATTTAGAGAATCAAAATCAATAAATGTATTAAGAATTATAGTGATAACCAACAAGGTGAAGATATTATCATTAATAAGTCACTCTTGATAGCTTAAATAACTATTGAATTAGAAGTCATTGTCATGCAGTGATAGTCTAGATATTTGCACATTTAGTTTCTTATACTATTCATAATATATGAAAAATTAAGGATTAAAGCATCCAATGAAAATGGATCCATAAAAATATAATTAGAAATGGCCATATAAAAATAAGCACATTTGAATTAGTAGCTCTAGGAACTTTTTGGGTTTTCTATGATCTTTAGGATTTGGGAGTTCCAATAGAGGATGGTGATCTCCTTATGATTTTAAAGAAATAATATTGCTTCTATGCCAAGGGAACCTCCTCTAGACACTAATAGTACCTCATTTCTACAAATTCATGGCTTAGTAATGATAGTTACAAGGAAATATCCAACAAACATTAAAAAATTATCATTCCTTCCTGAAGCTTCCAATTATTATTGATAATGTGTATTTAGAATCTACCATTTATTACGAGTTGTGCATATTATGTGAGTTATATTTTTATACACTATATTTTGTGAGTTTCATCATACTAGAGTTGCTAGTCACCCTTGAAGTTTTATCTAAGAAAACCCAAGTGATAAGAGAATGATGGTATTTGATAGATTTGAAAGAACATGTATCATTTATCTGAAAAAGGTGCTGCTAATTACAAAAATATCCATAGTGAAACAATGCAATGTAAACATAGAAGAGGTAACTTACTATTTTGTGCTAATGAAACCATGGTCCTTTGGATCTATGGTTGAAATCTAAAATTAGTTTGCTGCCCAATCTTGGACAGAACTATCCCTTAAATTCTTGTAGCATTTCCTTAATGTGAAGCATATCAATCATATTTATAAATTAGATAATTGAGAAAATCTAAAGTTGAATACATGTCTTTATTTTAATTAGGAATAAAAAAAAATGAAGATTGAATAAATGGCTTACCCAAATTCAGCAAAAAGAGGGGTAAAAATTTATTAAGACAGAAAGGAATACAACAAGGAGAGCTCAACAAGGAGCTCGATCCTGAGCAACAAGATTATCAAATTCTTGCACCATCTCAAAGGACAGTTGCCCCCTATCCCTAATATTCCAACCCAGATCATGACTAGAAGCCCATTTGGCTAAACAATCAGCAAGTCTTTTTTTTGAAAATTGGGGGCTCCTGCATAAAAATTGAAATGGAACTTTCAAAACTTATCTCAAGAAAAATATCTTAATATCATCAAAAGGAACACTCTTTTATATCTGGATTTAATTATTTAAGTTTTAGGAGAATCAATAAGATGCAACATCTAGATATGTAACTAGTTCAAGCTAGATATACAAGGCAATATGCTTATTAACCTACATGTTACAAGGATGTCATGTTTTAGGAATGTTGAGATATAGATGTATAGGGAAAAAAAAACATTATTATTTGTAATATATAAATGTTACTTTTTTAGGGAAAGAATAAGGGCCTACTACAATGAGACTACCATAGCAATCTACAAAAATGGATCAACGAAAAGCATTAAAATCATTTTTATTTGGAAAAATTACTTCAAAATGTATGATTGTCATGCCAAGACTATCTTGAAGTGGATGAATAAGCATATATTACTACCATAGCTATAACAGAAGAGATTAATACTATGCATCATAAATGGAATCGTACCTCATATTCTTCAAACTCATGGCATTCAATCATTAGAACACTATGTTTAGCACTTAGAGGAGGATAGAGAATGTCTTGAGATATCACAAACCAGACACCAACCATATTCCAAACACTATTGTGACTAGCTATTCTTTTTCCACGAGTAACTATCACCTAGCCCATTTTGGACAAGTAAGCCAATTCTCATGTGTTATATATTTTGGTGCTAGATATTTGCCATGGATATATGGCCTTAGAAATTTGATTTCTATTTAGTTTAGCTTGAGCTTCTCTTGGTTTCAAGAATAGTTTAATATTCTCTACTTAACAAGGCCAACCATGTGAAGGTGGAAGCTCATTTGGCCCCTCCCACCACCCAACATCACTCTAAATTCCCCATTGACATCTAATAAAATTTATTCATTCAAAAACTTTTGAAATATAACATTTGATCATTGTAATCACATGATAACATTCATTAACACAGAAAATTATTAACAAGCAACATTCATGAATTCTTCATTAACACATAAAATTCATTAATACACAACATTCATGAATAATTCATTAACACATAAAATTCATTAACATCACTTCCTTTTGGGCTTCTTAATGTTCTTTATGTATAAGAATCTTATAAAAGGAATATCAATGTCCTCGTCATTCCCTCCTCTACTAATTATAATGCCAACGCATGTCTCCTGCTCATCTATTCAAGAACACAAGGACACTATGCCAAAGGGGAGTCTATTACAAAAACAACTACATCATGAGTTAAGTTCAAACTATTTCTATAAGTGAATTACATGTATTTAATCAAGTAAAAGAACTATAAATTAAAAAAATTATTTAAATGAACAAAACATAGATTTTCTTTACTTGAACGTACCACATGATCTACATGGTGATCAGTCTAAACATCCTCCAACACTCATTCAACATGACATTCTATATCCTCTAAAATATACACAAAAAAGGTTACACCAAGTTCAATTTAAGATGTTAAATTAAATTAATAATTACATTATTATTTTTAAATATCAAATGAACACCTCCATCGATACCATGATGCACATCAGGGGCTTCATCATGTAGTGTATGATTTGTGTTACAATTAGGAGGTTGCATTGCAATGTCATTCACACATTAATATCAAATAGATTGTTGCTCAAGTATTCAATTTCTCATATATAATTTATTTTTTCATATTTACCTATTCACATGATGTAGGGGGCTCTTGGGTTGGGCTAGTGGAAGCTTGGCATAGGCATAAAACCATAACTTGATAGCCTTCCTTGAAGGCAATTCTTCGGTGTTTTCTTGTGGCCTCTAAATTAAGTTCAAAGCCCTATATTTTTTGAATGAATAAAATTATTTCCATTTTATAAATAATTTTTTTATGGAATTTATTTACTTCTACTTACAATTCGTTCTTCAATTTTAAAATATCCACTAGAGCCAAGTTTGTGTTGTCCAATCTTTTGCAACGTGGCCTTTCTTTCCTTTGATTTATCTTGCAACCTATAAAAAGTTTGAAATCTGTTAGATGATATAGATATAAATATGCCTAATTAGTGCATTATTACATTGTACTAGTATTTAATACTATTGTACACCTTCTTCTCTCATTTGCAAGTGTAACTCCTTTGTTAACATCCATTTTTTCCTTTGCATTTAAAATGAAGTCATTCCAATCCCTCACTAGGATGCTCATACTTTGGATTGTGGATAAGACTCCTTCCATAGGAGTTCCTCACAATGTACAAATGTTTTGAAATTTTTTCCAAAATTTTCTTCTCCTTAAAAATATTACCAAACTCATGATCTAAATCTTTAATGAACTTATCTTTTAATTTTTTTCTTGCAAGTTCCACCTTTTAAGAAAAGACACAAAAATTTTAGATAGAAAAACTAACTAAAGTTATGTAACATGAATATACTAAAAGAAAAGTTGTGTACCTTATATTTATGATCTAAATCATAAATATTTATGTTCAAATGTTTTGCAAATTTTTCCAAAATTTTCTTCTCCTTAAAAATATTACCAAACTCATGATCTAAATCTTTAATGAACTGATCTTTTAATATTTTTCTTTTAAGTTCCACCTTTTAAGAAAATACACAAATTTTTTAGATAGAAAAACTAACTAAAGTTATGTAACTTGAATATACTAAAAGAAATGTTGTGTACCTTATATTTATAGTGGGCTCGAATATCTTCAGTGCATGGTCATAAAGAATCTTATAAAAGAAATTATTTCCTACAAAAAATTTCATGGGATCATTGATCCAAAACTTGTTATGAATAGGTAAATCCTTATTAAAATATAAAAAATAATAATTTAGAAGTACCTAGAAGCTTAGGACATTTCAAAGTTATCAATTCATTATCATCAATCAACAATGCCATCTACATATCTCCCATGCTAGAAGCATGGGTGGATCTAGGAAATGATGGTGAATTATTACCAATACATGTACTATGACCTATATCTAGCATCACGAACATTGGAAATGCATCTGCTACTAGATGAGCCCATATTAAAGTACAAATTATCAAATCATAATTAACAAAAAAACTAAATATAGAAAAACAAGGATTTAGCAGGCATAGACCATGAAGGCATCAATGTCTATATGCCCCTTTTTGTCGACGTTGCAATCGAAAATCTTTGATGGACCTCTGTCAACCTCCTAGGAGTCTCCTACACTTGATGACCTAGTGAACAATACATTGTTAGCAAAGACATTCTAATATAATAAAAGTAAGAGTTAACTTTTGAAAAAAATTGAATGTTCAATGAAATAAAAAAATTCCTTATAACTTGTCAACTTAAGGATTATTTTACCTGAGGCAGGTAGAGCTCCACTAGTACTGGCCTCACCATGATGTCTTGGACCAGGTACTTGAGTTTGCAATAAATCCTATAACAAGAACACATACATATTTTATTTCACAACATAAAATTAATCTTTATAGAACTTTTGTTATAATTAAAGATTCATTACTGCTTACTTCAAAATGACATGCTATGGCCATCAATTCTTATTGCCTCTTCAGCACTTCCTCAGTTGGATTTGGATCTTTGAAAATACTCATAATTTCTAAATTGATGTTTACAATTTTTTCCTCATCATATATGTTAAATTAGGAACCTTTGTGATATCGTCATTAGAATGGGTAGGTGCCTTTATTGTTGCAGACACTTTTCCCCTATCTTAAACATAAAATTGTGATAAAAATATCAATAAAACATTCTTAAAAATTCCAAAAACCTAAATAAAATAACATAATAATATAACATGTTTCAGCTATCTGATTTTTACAATTTCAATAAGGTTTACCTTTATTGAGGAATGGGTGGGAGCTAGAGTATCCTCATGGCCTCTATCCTGTAGGGGATCCATATTGTCCTATGACAAAGGCTAAGTATAAAAACTTCAATGATCATCAAAACTGCTCATTATTTCTATATTGATATTTTTTACATTTTTTTTTAGCTTTTATGTTAAATTAGGGACATTTGCAATATCCTCATCGGAAGGGGTACTAGCTTCCATTGTTCTTTCAGGTGCTCTTCTTTAATCCTGAACATCAAATTGTGATAGAAATATCAGTAAAACTTGAACCATAAAAACTCCAAAATCCTAAATAAAATAACATAATAATCAAGGTTGCATGGGTACTTGTACCCACACCCCTGGTACTTGTACCCACATACCCAGTACTTGGTACACATATCCTAAGTACCAAGTACTCAGTGGAGAGAATCATAGCAAAGGATGTTGATTAAGATTTCCAATTTTTTGTTTTAATATCAACTTGTTTATCAAGCATAATTCAATACCTAATCAATTTAAATCTTTGATACAATATTGATTCACATTAAAAAATTTCATAGACAAACAAAAAAAATTGGTTTTATATACAAACAGGGATTGCAAGTAATGGCAAGCAGGAGCAGGGAGAGTAGTCTAAAGTTTTTGGGTGGGAATCTGAATTTGAAATCCTTTTTACTTGGTGACCTTTTTGGAGATTCCCCTATGAAATCAGGGGATGTTGAATCTGGGGATGATAATGATGGTAAGTTTTTGGAGGATTTGTGAGGGGGTCCCAAGAAGATTAAAAAATGGTCTAGTTTATTTAGGGAATGTCCTACTGGAAAGTCTACTTTCTCACTAGTTAGAGATATTTCTGAGAGGGATAAAGGTAAGTTCTTAGTTGAAATCCCTGATTAGATTATTGATAAAAATATTTTTTGTATGGACACTACTCTGGTTAGACATTTCATTGGAGCTCGATGCAATATTGAAAATGTGTTAGATTTTGTTTACAAAAAGTGGTGTTTGAAGGGCCAAGTTGACATCTCAATGATGGCTAAAGGATGCCTTTCCTTCTATTTCTCTTGTGAGGAGGATAAGTGGGATATCCTTTGTAGAAGTGTTTGGATTATGGGGAGGCATACCCTGCTAGTATATAAATAGACCCCTAACCTTTACTCTCTAGATGATTCTACTATTCTAGCCCCTATTTGGGCGAGACTACATGGCCTCCCTCTTAAGTTCTAGGTGGAAGTTGTGTTCAAGGG
Organism: Cupressus sempervirens; assembly: GCA_028749045.1. Classification (NCBI taxonomy): domain Eukaryota; kingdom Viridiplantae; phylum Streptophyta; class Pinopsida; order Cupressales; family Cupressaceae; genus Cupressus; species Cupressus sempervirens. The sequence goes on from CM053793.1 coordinate 119,049,802, forward strand.
CATTGCTAATACTTTTGGGGAACTCCTCTCTTTAGATCTTGTGACTATTTCTAGGAAATATTTGAACTTTGCCAGATTCTGTGATGGGGTTTTACATGGTGTGGATCTTCCTAAATCTATCTCTTTGAAATCTAAAATTGGTATTTGGGACCAAAGGATTGAGTATGAATCTATCCCTTTTGTTTGCTTCCACTATAAGATATTTGGTCATTGGGCTAGGAAATTTCCTTCTCTAAAAGGAAAGGCTAAGAAGACCAAGACAGTGTGTGTGAAGAAAGATCTCTCTAAGGATGTGGGGACAGATTTAGTTGAGTTTGTTCCCCCAAAAGACTAGTCTAAGTGTTATGATGGTGGTGTAGTGGGTAGTGTGACAAAAGTTGTGGAGGTTCCTCTTGAAGGTGGTCCTCCTCTAGTTCCTTCAGTTAGTTCACACTGTGATGTGGGGGTCCCCCACCTTGGTTTGGCTTCACCTAGGGAGTAGGTGACTACTTGGATTGATTATTCCTAGGTCCCAATGGAGTTTCCTAATAGTGATATTTTGTAGAGGAATCAAGTAGATATGGTGATCATGACTAAGGAGGTTAGGGATTCTATCATAGAAGGGAACTAAAAGGAGACAGGTGTGCCTTCTATACATAAAGCCCAGGAACCCATGATGAAGGATGACAACTTTGTTAGCGGTGAAGTTGAGGACCCTCTAACTATATCTCATATCGAGGAAGTAGTATGGGAAGATGACAATTCTGATGCCAATTGGACTACAGTTGGTAAATAGTCTAAAGGAAGGAAAAAATTTAATAAAAATGATGAGGACTCTGTTCCACTGAAAAATAATAAGAAGGGATCCAAAGAATATTCCAAAAATGGGGAGTCAAAACCTTTTAAGGGTAACTAGCGAGGTTCTCCATCTAAGAATGGTGGATCTACTTTCAAGAATGCTGATGTTGGGTCTTCTCCTTCTTTAGTGTGAAGACCTTCCAATTTGTAGATGAGAACAACTAAGGCTAACAGAAGCATTGCTAATGGTAGTCAAAAAACTATCCTTGAATCAAAAAAAATTCATAAATTATGAAGTTAATTTCTTGGAAAATCCACGAGTTAAATAACCCTCATAAACATGAAATTTTGAAAAATATGATTAGGGATAACAAGCTAGACATTTTTGTTATTTAGAAAACTAAGATGCTGAAGAATAAGGTGGAATGCCTTTCTATTTTTAAAGGGAGAAATATTATTTGTAATGATTTTGAAGGAGCATCAAGTGGTATGGTAGTTTTTTGGATTTATAAATGGATCTAGGGGGAACTCATTTCTCAAAGTAGAAATTTGATGAATTTTCATTTTTTTAATTCAAAAGACAATTTTAGTTGGGTCCTTACTAATGTTTATGCCCCCAATTCCAAATAGGGGAGGAAGGCTTTTTGGAAAGAAATTTCTAATCAGAGAAAGCTTTTTGTTGAGGAAAATTGGTTGGTGATGGGGGACTTCAATACCCCTATAAAGGACTCTAAAAAATGGGAGGTAGTTAGACCAACTTGGATAACAGATTAGATTTAATGAACTTTATTGATCTTCATCTTCTGCATGATCTTGATTTACAAGGGATTGAGTATACTTGGATGAATAGAAGAGCTGGGAAGGTTCTTATTCAAGTAAGATTGGATCATGCTCTTATTAGTAATGATTGGCTATTGAATTATAAATGTGCACTTAATGCTCAAGTTTGTGTGGGTTTTGTTCATTACCCTATTTTCCTTGTTGCTAAGAAATTTAATTTTCATAAGAATTTTCCCTTTAGATTTGAAAAAATGTGGACTCTCCATCCAAATTTGGAGAACCTCATTAAGGAGTGGTGGGATATTAAAGTGGAAGGTATATCAACGTTTAGAGTGGCTACCAAATTGAAAAATTTTAAGAAGAATATTACGATATGGAATAAACATACATTTGGCAACATTTTTGAGAACAAAAAAAAGATTTTGGAGGAATTCAAAGATATTCAAGGTAAGATTTAGACTGATGGTTATGAGATGGTCTCTAGGGAAGAGGAGAGAAGAAAACTAGTTGAACTTCATGATCTTATTACCCAAGAGGAGATGTTTTGGAGACAACATTCTAGAAAGGTCTTTTTGGAGAAAGGAGATCATAACACCAAGTTCTTTCATTTGACAACCTTAAACCATAGGATGGCTAATAGAATTTCTAGACTTTATATGGAGGAAGCTTTCATGGATAATGAAGTGATTATCAAAAAGGAGGCTGTGGAGTTCTTTAGTAAATTGTTACAAGGATACCTTGACTTGAATTTGTTAAAGAAAAATATGTTCCTAGAGTGCATTCCTTGTTTTTCTAAGGGCCAGAATTTGTCCCTTATTTACATTCCTTCTTTAGATGAGATTTCTACAGTTGTTTTCTCTTTTGAGGTTGACAAAGCCCCTAGTCCTGATGGGTTTCCTCTTTTTTTCTCTCATAAATACTAGAATATCATTGGTGTTGATGTTTGTAATGGTCTAAAGAAATTTTTTGGCACTAGAAACATCCTTAGAGAGTTGAATGGGACCTTTATTTCCCTTATTCCAAAGAATTCAAGAGCTAATAGTATAGATCAGTTTAGGCCTATTAACTTATGTAATTCTTTTTATAAGATCATCTCTAAATTTCTTACTCTTAGAATTCTTTCCCTTCTTCTAGATATCATCTTAAGGTAGAAAAATGGGTTTTTTCTGGGTAGGTAGATCTTCAATTCAATTATATCAGTCCATGAAAATATTCACTCTCTAGCAATGCCAAAAAAGGAAGTGTTTCTTCTTAAGCTTGATCTCTCAAAAGCTTATGATAGTGTTGAGTGGAATTTCCTCCTAAGGGGTTTGGAAGCATTTGTCTTTAATAAGAGATTTTGGGATCGTATCTTCATGTTAGTTTCTTTGACCTCTTTCTCGGTTCTTCGTAATGGATCCCCTACCTCCTTCTTTAAGGCTTCAAGGGGCCTTAGACAAGGGGAACCAATCTATCCTATTCTTTTTGTTATCTTAGCTGAATGCTTAGGGAGATTTGTTAATAATATGGTGGTGAAAGGGGACTTTGTGGGCTTTAATCATTCATCTTCTACCCTTGTGTGTTCACATCAATAACTTTTAGATACTCTATTATTATGGGGGAGGCTTTGGTCAGGAATGCTAGGAAAATTAAGATGGCTTTGAGTGACTATGGATTGGTCACTAGCCAAATCATTAACTAGAGTAAAAGTGTGATTTACTTTATCAATGTTAGTGAGGCCAAAAAAAATAAGATAAAAAAGATTATTGGTTGTGAGAGTGGTTTTCTTCCTAGAACCTATCTGGGTTTACCTTTGGGCTTAACCCCTCTTGATAGCTTTTGGAACTCATTGATTAATAAAATCCACTTGAAACTTGTTAGTTGGAAAGACTCTCTCCTCAGTTAGGATGGTAAGGTTATTGTTCTAAAGTCTATCCTTCAAAATGTCCCATGCTATGCCTTGAGTGTTTTCAAAATTCCAAGAAATTTTTCCCTTGCTATTGAAAAAATTCAAAATACTTTCTTGTGGACTGGTATGGAGAATAAAAAAACACTCCCTCTTATTGCTTGGGAGAATGTTTGTATACCCCAAGGGAAGGGAGGGCTTGGTTTGTGAAGGATTTCAACAATGAATGAACTATTACTTGATAAATTACTTTGGAGATGACACAAGGAAGAGGGGGAATGGAGGAATATTTGGGCTAATAAATATAATAGGGAGCACTTTGATTTTTAGCATTTCCTTTCTATTGATGTTGATCAAGGGGGTTCTCTAATCTGGAAGAATGCTCAAAAATTTAAACATATATTAAGGAAAGGAGTCAAATGGAAGGTGGGAAATGGTAGGAAAGTTCTTTTTTGGGAAGAAATTTGAATCTTGGACCACTCTATTTGTGCTAATGCAAGGTGGAATAGGTACATGGAGCAGTGCGAAATTTAGTATGGAACTTTTGTGAGTGATTATTGGAAGGATGATTTGTGGGTGAATCTTCATAGGGTGGACCATAACTTGATTGAGCTTGATAAGTGTTTGAATGCATTTTTTCTAAACCATGAAGACAATGTTTTGATTTGGAAAAATGATCCCAATAGTATTTACTCTATAGCTTCAGCCTTTTCTAACTCTTTTAATGATCATGATGAACCTTGTTGGCCTTTAGCTTTGGTGAAAGGTTTGACCCCCAAAGTTAGGGTATGTGCAGGATTATGGTGTGCCAAAAAGTGGCAATCTAAAAAATTTGTAGTTATGAAATATCTCAAACCATTTCAAAATCTTTTCCAACCTTTTTCCCACCCACCCTGATACTAGATGAAAGCAATTAATATCTTTATAAGGTCTACTATATCTTTTGATACCAAACCTATATGGTCAACTTTAAAAATTCCTTAAAATGTTCTTTTGGCCTATTTTTATGTCATTTTTGCTTCAAGCATGTAGCCAATGACTTCTTTTTCACAAAAAAATGATGAAATCAAAAAGGTTTCTTAAGAATGTTCTTATGTTTCCATAAATGTAAGGTTTGTCAAATTATGAGTTTAGTAAGTAATTATTACTTATTTTCTAATGGAGTTACCTATAAAGTGTTGACTGACAGACTACTTGAAAAATAACTATAAATTTCAAATGGTACAACATTTTTTAAATCCAAAAGACAATTTATCTTAAGACTTCTTAGCTAGTCAGTTGATGTATATCTTAAAAAATTTGGACATTTTATACTTAATGTTTATATCTACACATATGGTTTTGAAAGAAAAATTTGGTGCATGTTGTGCTTCACAATAAGAGGTTATTAGGTGTCATGTATATCTTGAAAAATTTGTACATGTTGTACTTAATGTTTATATCTGCACATATGCTTTTGAAAAAAAAATAGTGTATGTTGTACTTAATGATCAAAGATTAGTAGGAGTCATTGATCACATACCTTGTACATTTCAATCATGTCATTGATCATCTTCTTCATCTATCTCATCATCATCACCATCATCATCATGATGATAATTATTACCACCATTATCATCATCGTTAGCATCACAATCATCATTGTCATCATCAACATCATCATCATCATCATCATCATCATCATCACCAACATTTTCATCATCAGAACCATCTTCTTCTTCTTCTTCAACATCTTCAACATCTTCTTCTTTCATAACATTATACTTTATCATCCTTCTTCTTGGCTCATGTCTAACAAAAAATGACCAATCCTATTTATGTGGAACCTTTGAGTAAAACACTTGCTCACATTGGCTTGGAAGAACATAGGGTTCATCTCGAACTAGCTCAAATGACCTTATATTAGTCATTGTAAATTCATCATCATGTTGAATAATAGTTCTATTTGGAGAATTTTTAATTAGTCACAGCTTGTACCATTTGATGATGAATAGAACTACTTTGAAGGACTTAAACTTGCACTCAATTATATCATCCAAGATGTCATAGTATCAATTTTGAGATTTTTGAGAATGTATGCTATTTCTAGATGATATATTAGTGACATCAAAAACAAAAGTTATCCCAGAATCACAAATTTTCTTTGTGTCATTCAACTTTTTTATGTGAAATTTGTGGCCATGATAGTACATAACTTTGCAGTTCTTGACCTGCAATTTTTGAAGCATTTGACAATTATTTGCATCATGAGTTGATATGAAACATATGAGTAATGATCATTAATAGATTTGTACATACCTGTCCACCTCTTAAACCCTTTACTAGATCAACTACCATTGGTGTAACATTGGAATCTCCATTACAATCAGATTCTATAACCAAAGCAGCAACATCTTTCCATGTTAATGAGCAACCATTTTTTTGACATCGTTCAATCCATACCATCATCCAATCAAGATTTTTCACAATATACAAATGTATGGCATCTCACTCTCAACCAACTGTATTAAAAAAATACACCAATTACAAATAACTTATAAATTGAAGATATATAAGAATTAATTAATTACAATAACATCTTATATTTACCTTTCACTTTCCTTAATCTACCTTTTCCCATCAAGTACTCCCCTTCAAATTTTTTAATGGAGTTCAAATCTCAAATACGATCTACATGGATTTTTGCTACAAACTTAGGAAGATTTCACTAATGTACCCCATGGTATGGTATACCATATATCTCTCCACCATCAAACACTCAGGATGTGCTCTTTGTCAAACTGAGCCTTTCAAAAATTTTAAGTGCCTCTCAACCATCCACATTGACCTAGTTGGTGTAGGTCTACACAATTCAATCTCATCAACTTGATGTATGAGGTAGTGCTCTTGTGCATTGAAAGAAGTTGGAGGTAGACACTTTTTCATTTCACACATAAGATTCGGAATTTTTCTCTTCCAATATTTTATATCTTCTTTATTGATTTCTTTTGATGACAACCACCTCATCTATTTTCCAAGATCATATATGACTTGTTTGACACTATTCTTGAAGTGGTGTGGGAGAGATAGAGATTGAAAATATTGTAATATTTGTAAAATGATATTATCTATATTTTATAAAAGAACGCAATGAAAACTACGTTCAGTATACAAATACATAGTGAATAAAAGATAATGTGAATTAACTTAATAAATGTATGTCAATCATGTGTTTTCATCTGTGACCCAATTTTTTTTTTTTTGATATGAGTTCATTTATGTTCACATCAAATCCTATGGGAAATTGTATTTTTTTATGACTTCTTTTATAGCATTTCTTTGTGCTCTGACAATAACCAACTAAGGGCACTTGTATCAATCTGGTCTTGATTGTTATTTGATCAAATGAAATTTTTCATTGCATCATTGGATTCTTCAATGTCACTAAATTTTTTATCTTTGTCACACCTTCCATCCAAGATTTTTCATAATGTCTATGTTACATTCTTTCCAATAGGCATAGGATCAAACAAATTCTTAATTGGGAGTTGCTCGTAGTATGGAAACCTACTAAATTGCATAGGATAACCTTTTATTCCTTTTGGAAGTTGTTCATTAATGCCTTGAAAACCTTCAGGAGCATTAATTAAATCATCAATAAACAAAATCAAAATATGAATTTCAAACAAAAAAAATCATCAAATGGAATTACATTATCTCTATGATTTATTTTATTGTATTCCAATTTCCATAGGTGAGGTGTCATTCTCCATGTGGCTTTGATGTAGCCTCTTCTTTCCCATCAAAAAGATATTTTTTGATAAATGAATAGTTATGATTTTTTTGGAGGAAGTCTTTATTCTCATCAAACACCTACTTTCCTAAACTTTTTGAATGACAAGATTTCATCATTGCACCATAAACTGGACATGCAAATTTTCCCTTTGTTTGAAGACCTACAAGATTGTGTATAATTGTATTAAATACATTAACTTTGTGTTACCACTATAAAATACCAAAAAAGAGGTGTTAAGAAGAGAACATACCACAAAAATGTGTTAGCCCAGGGGCATCATGTATTGTCCATACAAGCATTGCATGAAATTGAAATTTTCTCTGTCCTATTGGTCTAGAGATGTCATACATAGTGATCATATTCTATAACACCATCAACTCATTGATAAGGTGGTCAATATATACATTGATATCTTTAACTTAGTACTTACCTAGTTGAATGAACAAAAAAATTACATAACTATTATGACCATTTTGATAGATTATATAAAATATATTAATTTAGATGACTATTAAATGAAAAAAAAAAACCTAGAATAATCACTGTCAACATTATGTGATCCCTCTTTATAGTCATCCAAGGAGGAATGTTATAGTTGATAATGAAAAAAATCCACATGGAGTAAGTAGATCTCATCTCTCCAGATGAATTAACATCATCTACTTGCAATGAAAGCTTGATATTACAAGGTTCTTCCTTAAAGTGTGGCCATTTCCCCTCTATTTCCTTAAATGTTGAACCATCTATAGGCATTCATATATTTTCATCTTGAATCCTATTGTGTGCATGGTAATCCATAAAATGTGCCAAGCTATTATACCTAAATAATGTTGTAGATGTGAAATAATGGGAATAACCCAAAGAACCTTGCAAATCATCTTTTTTGTTATTTGATCTGATCGATATCTACTAGTATGACAAATAGGGCATTGTGTTGCAAATTCATGTTGTTTATGATATATAATATGATCACTCAGATATGCATGTATTTTTTTCTAATCCATTATAATATCTTTCATAATAGTAGTTAATGCTTAGTAGGACTGAGGTAGAATGCCTGATGGTGGTAACAAACACTCACTTATCAATATACGAAAAAAATACAATTTATTAATACAAAGCATATTAATTGCTACATAGTTCACCCAATGTTAATTATAAGGGAATTATGACTTAAAAAACAAACAAAGATCACATACCTTAACATACTTTTCATTGCTACATTGGATAAACCATTCATAATCTTCATGTTAACCAACAACAATATAGTGGAAAGAAGAGTTGTTTAGGAGCCTTTGTATAAGGGCTCATGTGCCTTCTTAAGTATAGGTACATCAAGGTCTGTGTCAATATCATCATCGTCATCATCATCATCATCTTGATCATTGTGATCTTCTTGATCATCATGATATTCTTCAATTGGATCATTACCTTCTACTTCTATATTTACATGTCCATGTTCTCCCATTTCAAAATCCGCATTCTCTAAATTGTCATGGTCCATAACATGACCTTATATTAACAATGGCCATGATGTCATCATCAAATAATGTCTTATGTATTTTATAAATTATTAAAATATAGACCAATGGATGAAATTTATTTCCCTCTTCAATGTGACAATGTTGCATACAATGTTCCTTGACTGTTTTGATTAGATATCTTTAAGTCTTTAAGCCCTTACAAATTTTGTAAGGACAATAACATTTTCCATCACCTTTTCTTTTTAAGTTAGACCATAGCCTACCAATTGTCTCCCTATTTTTTTGTGCATTGATATCGTTAGACATGGTATTTCTTTAATGGAATGACTTGTTTTTGGAAGAAGGATGGTTTGTTTGCAACCTATAGATTCTATATCAAGTGTATTAAAAGAACATCCAACATTAATAATCAAGATATCTTTTGGTAGGGTGATAGCTGGATTGAAAATAATATATAAATCTATTGATATTCAACACTCATTAATATTCACATTATAAACTAATCATTTATTATCTAACTTTGCATTATTTCTCTTTGGTTATTTTACAAGACTAGATAGGAATATCATTACACCACGAGTAATAATATAATCATTGATTATGGTAGGGACCAGTATCAATAAACAATACTTGAAGCAAATAGATCTATAATGAGAAAAAGGGAAATATTAATAAATAGCAATATCGATGATAAAAATCAACATCTCTACTAGAAAATACTCCAATCTATAGGCATCTCAATTCACATAAAAATCATCTCTACCAATACAAGTGGAAGATTATATGAAGGCTGTCGAAAGACTAGGACATACACACATCTATAAAGAAAGAAGATTGGTGATTAGTATATAAATTGACTAGAGGCACCCATGGAATATTGCATTGAGCACCACATTCATAAACACCTTTTTCAAATATTAAGTTAATGAGTGTGTATACTATCACTACTAGTATTTCCATGCATCAACATGATCGGACCCTACTTTTGATTCATGTACTAGATTATACATTGTTACTATGTTTTTATACTAGCCAACAATATGAGGCTTACATTATCGATTGTCCTAAATGAATCATAATGTTTTGGAAATCAACCATGATTTATTCATAATAATCATGAAAAACAAATAAACTGGTTATGAAAGGTGATGACTTTTCATCATGTCTCTTCATATTCCAAAGCACATATTTATACAAGATGATCAACTCTCTAAAGATAGATAAGAAAAAAATATTTTATAAATTATATATTCCCTTTGTGGAATTTCTCAATTATAGAGAATTTAAGATTGCAATAGAAACTACTGGTGTAAGAAATATAATTGTTTATCAGAGACAACATCCATTAAAGAGCATATAACATCAAATACTTATTAAAAATGATTCCTATAATAGAGACAATTGCATATATATAACATCATAATATCAAAGATGGCATATCCCTACTTGAGATCATTATTATCTAGTAACTTCCAACATACACCAAAAGTAACAATTATCATATACAAGTACAATCTCAAAGCGGTTATATAGTGAATCAGTCATCACACATGATTATCATAGTGCATGATAGGATTTCTATTCTATAGAAGAAATACCATTAATATATTCATTGAATAATCCAAGTCAACATGTAATCCAATACTCTCATTAATAATACACGTGGATTATGAAATTGAATTCATCATTGGCTAGTGTAATTTTGATGTGACATCAACCCACTTTTTAAATGCATATATATAGATACAACATAGGACTTCAAACTGATACATTCTAAAGTGCCACATATCATTTTTAGTGATTTCATAAATAAACATAAAGGATAATCAAAGGGGTAGTTAATTTATAATAGCATATATATTATATATTGAGCTGAAAAGATATTAATACACTTTGCAAGGCCCCCTTTTATATTTCCTCAATATATCATATTCTTATATAATAAAATTGGAAATCATAATCTAAGAAATTACAACAAGCATAATCAAACATATGCTAGCACCATATTGAAAGGTCAATGAACATACAAATAGGTAAAAGAAAGGATATGTATTGTGTTAATGATATTGAGAATCTTGAAGAAGCATTCTCCACATTCATTATCATGGCAATGGAAGCATGGGATTCTATATATACAGAAGATTGGATAGGGATACATTACAATTAGCCAAAATGGATAAATTGAGAAACAATTGGAGTTCCCTAAATTTCTTCTTAACAACAAAATATTCATTTAAAAATCCTTAAAATTCATATAGAATTTTTGGAAGTATAGTGTTTGAGTATGGATATTGACATGTTTTGTGAGCATGGCAGGAGACCATCAAGCTTGTAGTTTATTTTCTCTATTTCTTATAGTTAATTAAATTGGAATAAGAAGATTTTTGGATTTTTCTTAATTTTAAAATATTGATTTGTCAGTTCATAGCACAATTTGAGAAGCTACACTTGTACTTGTCAATTAAGTTTCCTAGTTATTGTCAACATTTGAGGGTTGTCTTCCATGATTGAGATGTTCTAGGAAAGGAGAGCTTGAGTTATATGATATGTTGGGAAGAGAAGGCATTCACTTGAAATTTGAAAAGAATTTTTTCTTTTCATGGGCTGAACATTATCCCTCTCTATATAGAGATCAAGCTTTTTGTAAACGGACATCCTTAAGAGTAGATCACCATTTAGATTAACATCTGAAACAACAAGTGTTTCCATTCCTGATAGTATAAATGTTTAATAAGGTGTAAAATTTTAATGAATCTCAATTTTCCTATGTTATATTTCAAAATAATACATAATATACAAAACATAGTCTTCATGAACATTTATAAGTTGTTGTATGCCCACATTCAAACTATTTTATTAAAATGGTTTCAAAACTCAATTTGCTAGCGTATGAATCATAGAGAGAATTTTGACAAAAAGAAGGGAAAACCTTTTTCAATATGAAATTATAGAAATCCATAGAAGCCAAGTTAAAATGATTAAGCTATTAGAAAAAAAAAATTGTAGGTTTTAAGAACCATGCACAATTTATAATTATAATAGAACCATAATAGAAACAATTGAGCCTTAGGTATAAGTATATTAATTTTGAGATATCTCCTACACAAGGCCTAGACATACCCCATAGATTCATCTTGTATACCTTGATACCAATATGATACAGAGATTGGTCAATCTAACCACTTGACCTAATCACTCTACGAAATGTATAATAAACTACAAGGGTTTCCAATTTTTTTCTCAAAGGTTTCCTTTCAACTAGAATCAATTAGTTTTCTCACAACCTAAGGTTGTCACCACATCTTCTAAGGTTGATCTTATTACTTTATAACATGTTTAAAAATCTCACAAAGTCTTGCAAAAAAAATAGATAATGAAAACTACCAAAATGATCACAAATGGGTGAATCTCCTTGTAGTCCTACAAAACCTAATTCATTATCTAGTTTAGTGATTGAATATGTTGTTTCCTCCTAGTTTATGTAACTGTTGTGAGGCCTAGTCTATTTTTCTATTCATTGTTCCTATTTCCATTATGTTCTATTACAAAATCTATATAATATTTAGGTTCTGACATTAGAAATATGTTGTTTGAAGTTTTAACAAATGTGTGTGATCCCTTCAATTATAATAGGCTATAGATATTTGGAACATGATAAAATACTCTTTACCCTAATTTTATAATCCTTTATGATTTTGGTAGTAGATGAGTATCACAATAGTTCATTGGAGGTAATATTGAAGGGAATTTGAAACAACAGAGCAAATGGGAGCTTAATTTGTTCTTCTTGCATCACTACTCTGACGCACTTTCCAAATTCACTGCACATCAAGGAGTGCCCCATATTTTGAATGCATTGTGATCAACACATTAACTTAAAAAAAACTAGTCATGGATTTGTGATGCCAAAATATTTGTATGTGTAGCTACCTCCTACCCAAAAGAACTTCAACACAATGGAAAAATGAAAATGGTGTTTCAATTTTTTAGTTTTTTTCTAATATAATCTTGTGTTCATCACTATTTCACCATCCCATTTTTGTTTCTATTTCAACATTTTTGAGAGCATAAACAAAATAAAAATAAAAATTCACAAGCCAATTTGGCTTCTTGTCAAAATGTTTCATCTAAATAGAGGCCAAATCTACTAGTGCTCCTACTCTCTCCCATCCCCTAATCTCTGCCTTCACACAGAAATCCCATCCACTTCTCTCTCTCTCCCACCCCATACTCTCTCTCTTTCTCACATAAACACACACTATCATTCCCTTCTCTTTCTCTTTCCTACTCTCCACAGCCATCTCTCTCTCTCTCTCTCTCTCTCTCTCTCTCTCTCTCTCTCTCTCTCTCTCTCTCTCCCCCAATCCCTACTCTCTCTCTCTCTCTCTCTCTCTCTCTCTAAACTCCTACTCTCTCTCTCTCTCTCTCTCCCATCCACTACTATCTCTCTCTCACACACTCCCATCCCCTACTCTCTCTCTCTCTCACACACACACACTCTCTCTCATCCCTACTCTCTCTCTCTCTCACACACTCCCATCCGATACTCTCTCTCTCTCTCTCTCTCACGACACAAACACACACACTCCAATCACCTACTCTATCTCCCATCATCTACTCTCTCTCTCACTCTCTCCTCCCAACCCCTACTCTCTCCTGCATCCCCCACTCTCCCCCTCTCACACACAAACACTCACACCCCCTTACCTCTCTCTCTCATTATTTCTCCCCCTTACTCTCTCTTCCTCTCTCCCACCCCCTACTCTCTCTCCAACCAACTAACCTCTCTCTCTCTCTCTCTCTCTCTCTCTCTCTCTCTCTCTCTCTCTCTCCTCTCTCTCTCTCTCTCTCCTCCTCCTCCCTCCCTTCTCCCCTCTCTCTTTATATCTTTCACACATATTATCATCCCTCTCTCTCTATCTCTTTCACACATATTATCATCTCTCTCTCTCTCTCTCTCTCTCT
>CM053793.1:119100418-119223892 GCA_028749045.1 Cupressus sempervirens
CCAATAACTAATTTGCATAATTATTACTAGCACTTCTATTAGGGATAATTCTATCTTTCTCATTCAAACTCAAAAACCTTACAAAGGACCACATAATCCTTTCAATTATTTATAAACCCTTCAACCACCTCTAAGATATTCCAAAAGATCAAACTTAGACTCTATTCCAACACTAACTTACACCCACTTTGAGTCACAGTCCTAATTGGCCAGATTAGGCTGGGTTACAAAGGAAGTATGAGAAAATGGGTTCACAAAATTGGTTCTACCACTTTTAACTCTTCTCCACAACCAATTTATTCTCCTACACCCTTCACCTAGGTCAAATCAATTAGATTGGAAGCCTGAACATTCTTTCTTGTTCAAATCTAGACTAGACATCTAGCAATGTTTAGTCAAGGGCGTACTAGTAAAAGTAGGTACCCTACTACTAAATTCCTAAATATCTACCATCTTAAAGTAACCTCTCCTAACTTGCATTCCCCAAAGTGGCATTGAAAGCCCACGCTGCAATTGCATGTTAGGAGGCCATCTTGATGAAACCCTTAGATTTAGGGTAAATCTAACCAACCTTTATAAAAATTGATATAACTTTTGTTATATATAATATAAAGACTTAGAATCAATTGAAATGGAACAATAGCTCAATCCTCTATCCAACTATACCACACTTGCACTACTACCAATCCATAGGCCATACAAAATTGAAACAACAGAGAACAAGGTAGAAATTCTGAGTTTTATTCAATGTTTATTGTTCACCTATCCATACAATGGATTTCTCGTCTTTTGAAGACCTTAAATATATGTACTCCAATGGTCACAACCACTTTATAAATGGTTTGGAGTACCATACAACTCATTTTTCTTTCTTGCATTTTTGTAATTTTTTCTTTTTTGACAATTTTTGTCTCAATTGCCCACATATGCTTTTAAAACATTTGAAATGACTAATAAGGTGCCTAAAACCTCCTAGGGAACTAAAAATCCCTTATTCCCACCTAAACAACCTAGATTGACAAAAAATGGCCTTTGGTTCAAATGACATCTTGGCTTATATTGGCACTAAGGATTTATTTGACCTTACATGTGGTCTAGACTCTTCAAGATTACATCATCGACCTATTTCTATTCAACTTTGTCTCATATTTGTCTTGTTTCCCTACAACATATGCCTCTAGCTAGAAAACTTAAGTCTCTTGAGTTGGGAAGTCTTCCACTTTCAGCCCCATTTTGTTGAGATCCCTTTTAGTCACCCAAGTTGCATCTTCCATAGGCTTATATTTCCACTTTATGAGGTACTAATAATAGGTCTTCCTCCTAATTGCCTTCATTATCTTGGTGTTTAAGAGACTCTCCACTTCTGGTGGTGAGTTCTTAGGAAGTCCTATAGGCACCTTTACTCCATGGATTGCACCTATATCACAAACAATAGATCTCTTATAGGATAGATGTTAGAGACACTAAAAATATTAGATAAGCCAATATTAGGGGGTAGTTCCACTTTATAGGTGTTTGTTTCACATTTTTGCAAAATTCTAAATGGTCCCATTTTCCTCATCATTAGCTTGGTGTATTTTCCTTTAGGTAGTCTCTCTACTTTTAAGTGAACCATCAACATGTCTTCCACCTTATATCAAAGATATCTCCTTGTTCTATCCACCTCTCCTTATATCTTTTAGAATTCTTTTGCAATCTACTCTTAACCTCTTGATGAATCTCCTTCATAGCTTCAGCAAAGTCTTCTTCTTGTGCACTCTTTCTCTCCAAGGTGCTAACATCCCTTAACTCCATCACTCCTCTAGGAAGAGTCCCATAAACAATTTGAAAGGGACTATGACCAACACTTCTATTTATTGAGTCATTATAGTAAAATTCTACTTGTGCCAAGACTAAATCCCATGTGACTCCATGGTCTTTTGTTAAACACCTCAATAGTTTTCCTAGGGACCTATTTATGACCTCTATTTTTCCAGCTAATTGTGGATGATATGCAAAATAATAAGACAAGTTAGTCACATCCTTCTCCATAGGGTTCTCCAAAAATGTCCTAAAAATTTTGGGTCTCTATCAGACACTATAGACAAAGGTAGTCCATGGAGCCTTATAATCTCTTTGAAGAATAACCTTGCAATATGGGAATCATCATGACTTGTTTTGAAAGGAAGGAAATCGGCCATTTTGGAAAACCTATCCACCACAACATATATAATATCATAGCCTTATATAGTTCTTGGAAGGCCAAGTAAAAAATACATGCTAATGGAATCCAAGGTTTGCTAGGAATAGGTAATGGTGTGTATAGGCCCACATTTGAGGTCGTCCCTTTGGCTATTTGCACACCATACACTTCTCTAAAAATATCCTTACTTCTATCTACATTTTACACTAGAAATAGAATCTCATGACCAACTCCAATGTCTTGTCCAAGTCAAAGTGCCCTCCTAGTCCTCCACAATGCTTCTCCTTTATTATATTATCCCTCATGGATCCTCTAGGAATACATAGTTGACTACTTTTGAAGAGAAGTCCTTCCTGCAAGATAAAATCTACAAACTCAGTATGATATTTTTCATTCATCTCCTTAAATACATGGTATGCTTTAGCAAAATATTCATCTCCTTCATACATTCCTTTCATGGAATGGATTCTCACACTTTCCAATCTGATTTCTTAGATGGTCAGATTTCTCTTGCTAAGGGCATCTACTGCACTTTTAGCAACCCCTTGTTTGTGTTTTATGGTGAAGTTGTATGATTGGATGTACTCTATCCATTTAGCATGCCTATGGTTTATTTTCTCCTATCTTTTCAAAAATCTCAAAGCATGATTGTTAGTGTAAACCACAAATTCCTTGGGTAACAAATAATTTCTCCATTTTCTTAATGATTGAACCATTGCATACAATTCCAAATCATATGTAGAGAATCTTTTTTTTTCCTCATTTAATTTTTCACTAAAGAAGGCTATTGGTTTACCTTCTTGACTTAGGACTCCTCCTATGGCTCTATTACTTGCATCACACTCAATGGTAAATACCTTCTTTAAATCAGATAGAGCAAGGATGGATGCCTCTGCAACCTTCTTTTTCAAGTACTCAAAGGATTGATCAGTAGCGTCATTCCATGCAAATTGACATTTCTTTCCACCTTTGATTGTATAAATCATAGGGGCACACACATCATTGAAACCTTTAATGAATTTCCTATAAAAGCTTGCCAAACCATGTAAGCTCTCTACCTCACTTTCATTCCTTGGTGCAGGCTAGTTGAGGATTGCTTCCACCTTTTCTAGATCCATCTTGGGGTTGCCCTTAGATATGAAAAAACCTAGGAACATCAACTCTTCTTTCATAAAGACACATTTATCCAAGTTTATCTTCAATTCCCTTTCCTTGAGTTTCTTCAAAGCCAATTCCAAGTGTGTTAGATGCTCTTCTCTAGATTTACTAAAAATCAATATGTCATCAAGATAAACAACAACAAAATGATTGATATAAGGTTCCAAAACTTCATTCACGAGTCTCATGAATATACATGGGGCATTTGAAAGGACAAAGGGCATCACCATCAATTCATAAAGTCCCTCATTAGTTTTGAAGGTATGTTTCCATTCATCTCCTTCTCTTATTCTAATTTCGTGGTACCTAGTCTTCAAGTCAATCTTAGAATAGTACATTGTTCCTTCTAGGTGGTCCATCAAATCCTCCATCCTACATTAGGAACCTATATCTGATGGTTATCTTGTTTATGGCTCTTGAGTCCATACACAATGTCCTTGTACCCTCCTTTTTAGGTGCTAACAAAGTAGGTACTGCATAAGGGTTGATACTCCTTCTTATGAACCCTTTTGCAAGCAATTCCTCAACTTGTCTTGCTAATTCCTTATTTTTCTCTGGCATCAACCTATAAGCAGGCTTGTCAGGCAATGTAGAACCTAGTATAAAGTCATTACAATGGCATAACTCTCTAAATGGTGGGAAGGTATCAATAGTAGGGTCTAAAATAACTTCCTTGTATCTATCCAAAAGCTACCTCACTTCCTTGGGTTCCACATTCCATATTCCCGATCTATCTTCCTCCTTTTTGTCTTCTTGTTTTGGCTTTACTACAATAGAAAAGCATGGTGTGTTCTTCACCTTGAGGGTCTTCAAAAACTCCTTCTCCCCAAACATCATCATACTAGATGCATGTTGGGTCTCCTCTTCATCCTTTGGCAATGGTGTCATAGTGTACTCCTTCCCATTTTTTGTGATGATGTAGACATTATTCCTTCCATCATGCTTGGAATTGACATCATACTTCCATTCCCTACCTAAAAAAAATGACCAACATCCATCTCTACAACATCAAAAACAATTTTTTCCTTGTATTCTCCAATTTGAAATTCACCATTAACTCATTTATTAACTATAACTTGTTGCTCCTTGCTTAACCATGAAAATTTGTAAGGGTTAGGATGAGGAGACCTCTTCAATCCAAGGTTATTTAGCATATCTACTAATGAAATATTATTAGTTGAACTGGAATCAAAAATTAACTTACACACTTTACCTTTTTCCTTGCATAAGGTCTTTAATAAGGTCTTCCTTTGGGGTGGTTCCTTCTCTACAACTATCTTCAGTAGGGTTCTATTGAACATTAAATATTCCCCTCTCTCTGGATCAGCATTTCCTCTTGCTTCTTTGTCACTTTGTGCATCCTCTTCTTAGGCCAAGTCGAACCTTCTATCTCCTTCTTGGTTATTGCCTCCCATCTTCTTAAGACATCTAGATGATTTATGCCCTATCTAGTTACAAGTGAAACACCTTCCAATGAATACCCTTGGAGTTTTTCCTCCAAACCTTCCTCCTCCCATTAGGTCACCTACCTCTAAATCCTCCTCTAGGATTTGTGTCTCCTTATGTATTCTCTTGATTTCTTGCCTCCCCTTGGACTTATTGGATGAGCCTCTACCTCCAAATCTTCCTCCACCTCTAGTATTTCCTCATCTTCCTCTACCTTGAGAGTCACTCTTCCTTTTCTATTTGTCTTCAATCTTGAGGGCGATCTATTAGCATTGATGTACTAATTTGGGGTTGAACAGTATCAACTCATCTTTGGTGCAATACTTGATTCCATTCAAGTACCTCCAGTGTATCAGGACCTTATAGTCCTTAGGCACAAATTACCTTTTTATTTTTGACTTCCTCCTCCTCCATGTTGCCATGGGTTCCTTTCCTTCATCCTTCCTTTCATTCTATAGGAAGTTCCACCAACTAAGGGTAGATCCTTTCATCTTTGATTTTTCCACCTTCACTCTTTGGATTTTAGGTGTATTATCACACTCAAAGAAGTTATCAAGTGCCTCAAGCCAATCCATACACTCCTCTGGATCTAGTTTTCCACAAAACATAGGAAGTTTTGATCTTTGGTCCTTCCTTCCCACTCTTTCTAGGGCTTCTAACACTACTCTCTGATCTATAGACATGGCTTGTTTATCTTGCCAAGGTTCTTCTTCCTCATTCCTTTTTTCTTCTCCTTTAGAGTCTCCTAGGATTCCTCTTTCCACCTTGCCTTCCAATCTATCCAATTCCCTCTTCATGGTTCTACTATCTTCTCTCACTGCCCTACTTTCTACCATCTTCTCTTTAACCAACTTGGCCAATTCCATATTTGTAATCCAGAGAGGTATTTCCCTCTCTCCTTCTTCATTTTTCAACATCTTTCTTTTCCAATTAGGCTCTTAGAGGCTCTGATATCACTTGATTAAGAGCTTGCAGCAAAAACACAAAATGCACTTCCCATTTTGAAACAACACCTTAACCTTCCTTCAAGGTTATTGAATAACCCAAAGGTCTTCTAACCTAGGTAGACTCTACCTTGCAAGTGGACTCCACTCTACAAGACCAACCCTCAAACCTAGGGTTCTAAATCAACTTAGATCAATCATAACTCTTAAGGACTCCCTTTCACCAATAGGTCTAAAATGGAAAATTCTTCCTAGATGGGGTTAGAACTCAAATTTTCTAATAGAAAGGGTTTCTATGGACCTAATTCAACAAGAAACTCAAAACTTTGAAGTTCTCCAACACCCAACAACTAATTTGCATAATTGTTACTAGCACTTCTACTAGGGCTAATCCTAGCTCTCTCAATCAAACTCCCAAACCTTAAAAAGGACCACACAATCCTTTCACTTCTTTAGACACCCTTCAACCACCTCTAAGAGATTCCAAAAGATCAAACTAATACCCACTTTGAGTCACACTCCTAATTGGCTAGATTATGGTAGGTTACAAAGGAAGTATGAGAAAATGGGTTCACAACCTTGGTTCTACCCCTTGGATCTCTTCTTCACAACCAATTTATTCTCCTACACCCTTCATCTAGGTCAAATCAATCAACTTGGAAACCTGAACATTCTTTCTTCTTCATATCTATACTAGACATCTAGTAATATTCAATCTAGGGCTTGCTAGTAAAAATAGGCACCCTACTCCTATAGTCCTAAATATCTACCATCTTAAATCACCCTCTCCTAACTTGCATTCCCAAAAGTGGCATTGAAATCCCATCGTGGAATTGCAAGTTGGGAGGCCATCTTGATGAAACCCTCAAATTTAGGGTAAATCAGACCAACCTTTACAAAAGTTGATATAAATTTTACTGTATATAAGATAAAGACTTAAAATCAATTGAAATGGAACAATAGCTCAATCCTCTATCCAAACATACCACACTTGCACTACTACCAATTCGTGGCCATATAGAATTGAAACAAAAGAGAAAGAGGCAAAAATAGATGTCCTTATAAGAGGTAAAATGGGTTTCTCCTCTTGTGGAGACCTTAAATAGATGTCATCTAATAGTCACAACCACTTTTTGAATGTTTGGGATGACTGTACAACTCCTTTTCAGTTTAACAACTTATATTGCAAAAATTGTTGTTTAGCAACTTTTTGCAATCAGCAACTTTCTTGCATTTTTGAAATTTTTTTCTTTTTTGACAATTTTTTTCTCAATTTCCCACCTATGCCTTTATAACATTTCAAATGACTACTAAGATGCATAAAACCTCCTAGGGAACTAAAAATCCCTTATTTGCACCTAAACAACCTAGATTGACAAAAAATGACCTTTGGTCCAAATGACATCTTGGCTTATAAAGGCACCAAGGATTCATTTGACCTTACATGTGGTCTAAACTCTTCATGATTACATCATCAACCTATTTCTATGCAAATTTTTCTCATCTTTGTCTTGGTGCCATGCACCACACTCTCTCCATTTCCCTACTCTCTCCACCCCTCCCTCTCCCCTTGTCTCTTACACACACTCTCATATCCTACTCTCTCTTTCTCTCTCTCGTAACCTACTATCTCTCTCCCCTACTATGTGAAAAATCTATCAATCACTATCTCGCCCTCTCTCTCTCTCTCCCACACTCCCACCCCATACTCTCTAACACACACTATCATCCCCTTCTCTCTCTCTCTCTCTCTCTCTCTCTCTCTCTCTCTCTCTCTCTCTCTCTCTCTATCTCTCTCCCACTCTCCCACCCCATTCTCTTTCTCTCTCTCACACACACTATCACCCCCCTCTCTCTCACTCTTCCTCTCTACCTCTATCCCACCCCTTACTCTCTCTCACTCTCTCCCATTCCCTATTCTCTATCTCTCTCTTTCTAACACCCTCTACTCTCTCTCTCATGCACTCTCCCCCATCCCACACACACTATCATTTCCTTGTCTCTCTATCTCTATCTCTCTCTGGTACTCTTGCACCCCTAATCTCTCTTTCCCATACCCTACTCTCTCTCTCACACACAAAAAAAATCCCATCCCCTACTTTGTCTCTCTCACACACACTCCCATCCCATACTCTTTCTCTCTCATCCCCTACCATGACTCTCCCCTACTATGTGAAAAATTGATCACTCCCTATCCCACCCTCTCCAATCCCCTACTATTGTTCTCTCTCTCTCTCTCTCTCTCTCTCTCTCTCTCTCTCCAATCCCCAATCTCTCTCACACACACAAAAACTCACATTCCCTTCCCTCTCTTTCTCTCTCCCTCTCTCTCTCTCCCCCTCTCTCTTCCACTCACTCCCAACCCTTTCTCTCTCTCACTATCTTGCTCCCATCTCCTACTCTCTATCTCTCTCTCTCTTTCTCCCAAACCCTACTCTCTCTATCATGCTATCTCTCCCATCCTCTAGTCTATCTCTCTCCCATCATCTACTCTCACTCCCACTCCCTAATCTCTCTATCACACTCTCTCCCATCCTATATGCTTTCTCCCACCCCATACTCTCTCACATGCTCTCTTTCCAATCATGCACATTGCAATCACCTTCTCTCTCTCTCTCTCTCTCTCTCTCTCTCTCTCTCTCTCTCTCTCTCTCTCTCTCCTCTCTCTTTTATCCCCCACTCTCTCTCTCTCACAGACATAGTAACATCCCCTTCTCTCCCTCTCTCTTTCTCTTCCATCCCTATCCTCTCCTTCAATAACTCTTTCTACCATCTCCTAGTCTCTCCCTCTCTCTATCTGCCCTCTCTCTTCCTCTTTCCCACTCACCCATCCCCTACTCTCTTTCTCTCTCCCCCCCCTTCTCTCTCTCCAATACCCTAATCTCTCTTACACACTCCCTTCTACTACTCTCTCCTACCCCCTACTCTCTCTCTCTCCCACCTCCTCCTCTCTCACTCTTTCCATTTCCATACTCTCTCTCTCTACCCATCTCTCCCCCCCATCTCTTACACACAGTCTCATCTCCTAGTGTCTCTTTCTTTTTCTCATCACCTACTATCTCTCTCCCCTACTATATGAAAAATCTATCACCAACTATCTCTCTCTCACACGTACTTTCATCCTCCTTCTCTCTCTCTCTCTCTCTCTCTCTCTCTCTCTCTCTCTCTCTCTCTCTCTCTCTCTCTCTCTCTCTCTCTCTCTCTCTCTCCCTCTCTCTTGCACCTCTTACTCTTTCTCTCCTATTCCCTACTCTTTATCTCTCTATTTTTGACACTTGCTACTCTCTCTCACACTCTCTCTCCCATCCCACACACACACTATCATCACCTTCTCTCTATCTTCATCTATCTTTCCCACTCTCCTACCCCCTACTCTATCTCTCCCATCCCCTACTTCCTCTCTCACACACTTGCATCCACTACTCTCTCTCTCTTTCTCACACACTCCCATGCCCTACTCTCTCTCTCTCTCTCTCTCTCTCTCTCTCTCTCTCTCTCTCACATATACACATAGACAAACAAAAAATTTGATCCCATACTAATTTAGAGGTAAAGGCTAACAACAATAATCCTAGAATATTTTGATTAACAACCTAATATGGAAAGAGAAACACTCAACTTCTACACATTTACATAAGACAAAATTGAAAGGACCACTCTATAATCCATGCAACTATGGTTTAACAAGACTTGACTTCTTACCCTCAAATTGTGGGTTCACACATTTTACATCTATCAACATACTTGGGGTTGAAAAAAATTACAAAAGAACAAGTCATCACTACCAAAAAACAATCCAAACCCAACTTTCACTATTATGTCCTAGTAATGCAGCAATAGGCCTAGTAGTCCACCTAAAGGCAATTTGTGCAATCAATGCAAAATCTTCCAAAGGACCCTAGGAAAAATTTACCATTCTAAACACCCTTTATTGAGTTTATTAAACTCCCAAAAAAATAGGTTCTGATGTCACCTTTTAACCTTCTAGAATAGTAATGCATAATAGGCCTAATTGCCCCAATCAAGTCACCTTTACAAAGGAAGTACCAAACATTAAAGGAAATGGACTAAACCAATGGATGTAACATCTAGTTTAGAACAAGAAAAGAGGGATTCCAAAGTTTCATCCACTAGCTCAAACCTCAAGGTGTGTAATTTGGCAATTTGCAAGATGCAATAGAGTTGTCATATGGAGATGCCAAGTCATTCTTTCTTGTAGAGTATGGCCACCATCTGCTCCTACTCTAAAGCCTCCAAAATCCTAAAGTACGCTTGAAAATCTCCTATTCCCATAAAAATTAGATTTTTCCAACTATGGAAATGGGAGATATTGACATTTTTCTCCAAAACCCTAGGTGGTTAGGGTGTGTAACCAAGTTTAGCAAAAAACCTTATAACTGCCAACTCCTAGCATTTCAGAGGCTCAAAGGAGGCTCATTGGAAAGGTAACTCTTTAAGCTTTGATAAAACCTAATCCTTTAGTCCACCAAAGTCTGTACAATTTGTACACCAAGTATAAAATAGATCTTTTACAAAAAAAATGGTAGTTTTTATTTATTCAAAAGAAAGATAAAACATTGTATTGTCTTAAACCTACCTATGAGGGCTTTTGAAGACCTTCCTCCAACTAGTCCAACTGAAATTTGAAGGTTGTGACCATTGGAGGGAACTTATTCCAAACAAAAGTTATTAAAATAAGGTAAATGTTGCATTATTGTCATGATTATGCAACTTATTTTGATTTTGTGATTCTAACATAACTTCTAAGAGACTCTAACACTTCCTAAGATGTTTAACATGACACTAGGAGATTACTAGATCCACGTGACATCATGAAACGACTGGTTAATAAAAATAAAAAAAGTTGTTCAAGGGTTCACACAATAGGATCACAATGCAAGAAAGAGCCTAATTAATCAAAATATGCTAGAATCAAGGATTGAGAAGGCCTAGAAGACCTTAAGACTACTTAATTTTGATGGGGTGCTCCTGCACCATGTTTCCCAGGCTATTTGAAACTCAAGTTCCCACTTGAGATGAGTTGATCCAAAGTGTAGCCATGCTTGATGATGTCCAACTCTATCATCCAATTGGCATCAATATTAGGAAGACCTTTCAACTTAAGAATCTATTGCAAATAAGTTTTATGCTTGGTCTTCTTGTAGATTTTAGTGTCGAGAATCTTCTCCAATTGAAGGGGTTGGCTTGGTGGAAGTTCTTACAACAATTTAGCATGGGACTCTTCCTCATCATTGGTACCTATCATATTTGCATTTGCTTTAAAAGGAGTTAGATCAGCAATGTTAAAAATAGGAGAAATGGAAAGGGATGGTGGGAGAAGTATTTCATAAGCATTTTCACCAAACTTATGTAATACTGTGCATGGTCCTATTCTCTTCATTTGAAGCTTGGTGTGTTGATCCTTAGGAAGTCTCTCCTTTCTTAGGTAAGCCCACACTTTGTCACCTACCTTAAAGTGAACCTCCCTTCTCTTCTTATCTGCTATTGCTTTGTACTTTTGTGCTGATTGGTCCAAATTGTCCTTGACCTATTCCTACACCTTCTTTATCATTTCTACTTGTTCTTCCCCTTTGTCATTGACCTTAAAACCATTAGGTAGTTCCTTAAATTCCATAGGTACCTTAGGATGCATGCCATAGACTATTTGGAAGAGTGTTTTACCTTTGGATCTGTTCAAGAAGTCAGTGAAGGCAAATTCAACTTGTGGTAATAAGAGATCCCAACTTTGAGTGTATTATTTGGTCAAGCACCTAAGGAGATTACCAAGAGACCTATTTATGACCTCTGTCCACCCATCCATTTGAGGATGCTAAGTAGAACTATATTGCAAATTTGTTCCCAACTTCTTATGCAAGGTTCTCCAAAAGTGACCTTGGAACTTGGCATCACTATTTGACACAACAGACTGAGGCAACCCATGGATTCTAACAATTTCCTTGAAGAATAATTGTGCACTATGTGATGCATCATGAGTACTCTTTTAGGGTATAAAGTGTGTCATTTTTCTAAAATGGTCAACAAGCACAAAAATATTATCATATCCTTTTTTTGTCCTTGGAAGTCCCATAACAAAGTCCATTGAAATAGCTTTCCATGGCCTAGAAGGTATAGGAAGAGGTTGGTAAAGACCTTGGTTAGTAGATGTTCCCTTGGATTGTTGGCACATGACACAAGTTTCCACAAATTTTCTTACATCGTTTCGCATCTTTGGCTAATGATAATATCTCATGACTACCTCTAATGTTTTATTTGGACCAAAATGGCCACTCATTCCCCCATAATGCTTTTCTTTAGCAATTTTATCCCTCACTGAACACCCTGGGATACATAACTAATGTCCCTTGAAAATTAAGCCATCTTGAATGAGATATTCAAAGAAATTGGTGTTATACATGCCCACTAATGTAGTACAAACTTGATAAATATGGCCAAAATCAATATCATCTTTATAAAGGTCCTTGAGAGCACTTATCCCAATGTTTTGGAGTTGAATTTGGTGCACCAAAGTGATCCTCCTACTCAATGCATCAGCCAGCCTATTGGCTTGACCCTTTTTATGTTTAATGCTGAAGGAATATTCTTGCAATTTTTCCATCCACTTAACGTGCCTGGCATTCAAATTATCTTGTGAGTTTAGGTAACCTAGTGCATGGTCATTAGTGAAAACTACAAATTCCTTAGGTAGGAGATAATATCTAAATTTTCTAAGGGCTTGAACCATGGCATAAATTTCTATGTCATAGGTGGAATATTTCTTCTTGGCATCATTTAGTTTTTTTTAAAAATGCAACTATTTTGCCATCTTGACTTAGGACTACCCCAATAGCTAGGTTGCTAGCATCTATTTCCACTATGAAAACATTGTTTAAATTAGGGAGAGTTAGTATAGGATATTTTTCAATCATAGATTTAAGGTATTCAAAGGAATTATTGGCTTGTTTTTTCCACACAAACTTAATCTTTCTTCCTTCTTTAATGGAATTTGAAATTGGAGCACACACATGGCTAAAATTCTGGCTAACCCATGGAAGCTTTTAACATCACTTTGTGTTTTAGGAGGAGGCTAGGTAACTATTTCTTCAACCTTTGAAGGATCCATCTTCAAAGTGTCTTGAGAGATCACAAATCCCAAGAAGGTAAGTTTCGTTTGCAAGAAGGTCTAGTTTTCAAGGTTGACAATTAGTTTATGTTCTTGCAATCTTTTGAATACCATGCTCAAATGTTTAAGGTGCTCTTCCAAACTACAAATAAATATCAATATATCATCAAGATAGATAACCAAGAACTTTCCATTGTAGTCTTGAAAATTTTCATTAATTAACCTCATAAAGGTTGAAGGTGCATTATTTAATCCAAATGGCATAACAAGCCATTCATACAAACCTTCTGTTGTTTTAAATGTTTTTTTCCATTCATCCCCTAGCTTTATCCTTATCTAATGATAACCTAATTTTAGATCAATTTTTGAGAAGTAGGAAGTACCCCCTAGTTGGTCAATTGGATCCTCTATTCTTGGGATTGGAAACCTATATTTAATAGTGATCTTGTTGACTGCCCTGCTATCAGTACACAATCTCCATTTTCCATCCTTCTTTGGAGCAACTCATTGACTTGTTTAGAAATCTCAACATTTTGTGTAGGTGTCATTTTGGAAGGGGCCTTATTGGGCATGGAAGCACTAGGCATGAAGTCTATTTGATGACTTACATCCCTAATGGGTGACAAGGAAGAAGCTAAATTAGTTTCCACTATCTCATGGTACTCCTGAACAACTTTTTGCACCTCTTTCAGGATTATCTTAATTTTATCAAACTTTACTTCCTCCCTTGGCTTCTGGATCAGCACATACCCTTGATCTGATTCCCTAATGGTTCCAAACATCTCCTTTTCATTTACAACAACAACTACAGGCTCATTTTCATGCTTTTGTTCATGCAAGGGTTTCAAAGTATAAGTTTTTCCATCCTTGATTATGGTATAGGTATTCTTCCTACAATTGTGTGTGGGATCCATGTCATATTGCCAAGCTCTGCCATGTAGCAGATGGTAGGCATCCATCTCCACTACATTACATGGGACAGTATCCTTAAAGTCACCGATGGAGAATTCCACCATGATTTGTTCAATCACAAGGGTTTTTTGACCTTTATTGAGCCATGAAACATGATAAGGGAAAGGATGAAGACTCCTAACCAATTCTAACTTCTGCACCATTTCCTTAGAAACTAAATTTTCAATAGAACCAGAATCTATGAGTAGATTACATACCTTACCTTGGAATTTGACTCTTGTTCTGAATAAATTCTTCCTTTCTAGAGGCTCTTAAGCATGTGGCACTTGCGAAAATTCTTGTCTCATCATTAATGCTATGCCTTCTTCTACTTCAAGGTCTCTTTCCTCACAAACAAGTTGAGTTCTCCTTTCATTCTCATTCTTGTTTTCTTTCTCGAAGAATTTGTTGGAGTAATGGCCCATTTGATTACAGCTGTAACACTTTGGAGGCCTATTAGACCTTCCTATACCCCTAGCAAAGGATCTTCTACCTCTTATATATCCACTTGAAATAGATTCTACTTACTCTTTAGCCTCTTGATAAGAGGACTTATCTAATATTTCTAATTTACCTTTATTCCAAGAGTTTTTTCTTGATCTATCATTCCTTCCTCTACCACTTCACGTTGTCCACTCCTCCTTTTGAACCTTTCTTCTACCTTGGAAGCCAACATGAAACATTGTTGGATAGTGGTTATGGTGGTTAGGCTCAATTCATCTTGAATTGATAATTTTACCCCTTACAAATGCCCTGCAAGCTTCAACTTCTTTGGTTCCACAATACCAAACTTCATCACAAGATTTTGGAATTCTTCAATATATATTGAGACATCCATATCTTTTTGTCTTAATCCCATCCTCCTCTTACGGAGTTGAACTTCATAATTTATAGGTAGACGAGATTCTTGAAGCAAGGCTACCATGTTCTTCCATGTGGAGACCTAATTTTTCCCTTTCTTTACCCTATCATCCTAGATAAAGTTCCACCATACCAATGCATACCCTCTTAGCCTTGACTTGGCTATCTTCACTCTCTGATTCTCAAGGATAGTTTCACAATCAAAGAAACTAGTTAGGGCATTCACCCAATCCATTGCAGCATGAAGATGCATCTTCCCATCATAACTGGAAAATCAAACTTAGCATCCAAGGATCTCCTTTTCATGGACTTCATAGTCTTCACAAGTAGCCTTTGACCTAGAGGTCATTCTTCTTCTTCTTCCTACAAAAGGGGTTCATCATCACTCCCTTGTTCAAGATCGCCAAATTTCCCACTGCTCTTCCCAAGCTCTTTCTTAAGCTTAATTATCTCATCCCTCATCTACATTATCACATTATTTCTAAGATCATCCCTGCTTTTTTTCTCAATCTCCTTTTTGTTTTCCTCCCTTAAATACTTCACAATCTCAACATTTGTCATCCTTGATGACAATCCATTTCCTTCTTCTTTAGACATGATGAAAAAATTCAAGCCTTAGGAATCTTAAGGCTCTCTTACCAATTGATGTAGAGGTAAGGGTATATAAGAACAATTCAAAGTTATGTTGACATTAATCAAACTAGATAGAACATTTACCCAAACTTCTACAACTTAGTACAAAAACATTACTAATTGATCATCACTAATCCCTTCAACTTCACACTTAGCAAACTTGACTTAACACCCATGAATGGTAGATACTCACATATTAGGTCCATAAGCATGTCAAGGGGTTCAATACAACACCAAAACCAAGGAATCATGGCCTAAAAACAATTCAAACATAAATTTCATGACCCTATCCTAATAATGCAACTATTAGGTTAGTAGCCCTTCCAGAGGAAAATTGTGCCACAAGTCCAAAATCTTCCAAAGGACCCTATGACCAAACCTAGATTCCTAACACCATTTATTAAGTTTTTCATAACCCCAAAAGGACAAATATTGAAGTCACTTTTTGACCTTCCAAGTCACCAATGCTCAATAGGCCTAAAAACACCAATTAGGTCACCTTAACAAAGGAAGTACAAAAAATACAATGAGATGGACCAAAGAAATACATTAGATAGTTAGGTTAGGATAGGAGAAGAGAGAATCCAATGTTTCACTTATTGGCTCAAACCCTGAGGCATGCAAATCAGCAAGTTTCATAATGCAGCAGAGTTGTCACATGGTAATGCCAACTCATTTGTGCATGTACAGTGTAGCCACCATCTGCTCCTATCTAGAAACCACTAGAATCTTATTGTAGACTTGACAACCTCCCATTCAACTAAAAATCAGAATTTTCCAATAGTGGAAATGGGAGAAATTGGTATTTTTCTTCAAAACCCTAGTTAGTTAGGGTTTGAGAGATACTTTTACAAAAACCCTTATATCTCCAATTACTCAACAATTCAAGAGTTTAGACTAGGCTCATTGGAAAGGTGATTCAATAGGCTTCAACAAAAACTAATTCTCTAGCCACGATGATCCATATAGTTCATACTATGCATAGAAAAATAATGTTTTTGTAGGAAAAATGATGGTTTTTTTATTGATTTCAAAGAAAAATGTACAATGTATGTCTGTCACCCTCCTTTAAGGGCTTATGAAGACCTTCTTCCAACTATTCCAACTAATTTTCAAAGGTTGTGATTGTTGGAGGGAACCATTACAAAAAAATCCTTAGTATTGCATAAATGTTGCATTATTGCTATGTTATGCAACTTATTTAGCCTTTAAGACTTTATTATGACTTCTAAGAGATAGTAACACCTCCTAATACTTCTAACAAGACCCTAGGAGACTACTAGACCCTTATGACCTCATGAAACAACTAGTTTATAAAAATACCAAAATTTGTTCAAGGGTTCACACAATAGGATCAAAATACAAGAAATAACCAAAAATGCTAGAATCAAGTTTGAAAAGGCCTAGAAGACCTTAGGACTATTTATTTTGATGGGAGAAGACATTATAACTCCTTAGTTTGATTGAGTGCTCCTACACCATTTTTCCACCTCTTTGGGAATTGGCCTAACTTTTTCAGTCTTCACTTCCTCTCTAGGCTTATGAATCAACACATACTCCTCATCTCATTCTTTAATTGTTTCAAACATCTCCTTTTCATTCACAACAATAACTAAAGGCTCCTTTTCATGTTTTTGATTAGGCAAGGGTTTCAAGGTGTAATTTTTACCATCCCTGATTATGGTATAGGTATTCTTCATGCAACTATATTTGTCATCCATGTCATATTGCCAGGGTCTAGCAAGCAATAGATGGCAGGCATCCATCTCCACTACATCACATAGGAAAATGTCCTTAAAGTCACCCAAAGAAAATTCCACCATGGTTTGTTTAGACACAAGGGATTTTTGACCTTTATTAAGCCATGAAACATGATAGTGGAAAGGATGGGGGTCTTAGTTAATTCTAACTTTTGCACCATTTCTTTAGAACCTAGATTTTTAGTGGAACTAGAATCTATTAACAAATTACATACCTTCCATTGGCACTTGACCCTTGTTCTGAACAAATTCTTTCTTTGTGGAGGTTCTTGAGCATATGGAACTTTCAAAAATGCTTGTCTCATCATCAATGCTATGCCTTCTTCTACTTCAAAGTCTCTTTGCTCGTGGACAAGTTGAGCCCTCCTTTAACTTTCATTTTTGTTTGTTTTCACTAGGTATTTGTTGGAGTAATGTCCTATTTGATTGTAGTTGTAAGACTTTGGAGGCCTATCTAATCCTCCTCTACCCCTACCAAAGGGTCTTCTACCTCTTGCATATCCCCTTGAACTAGATTCTTCTTGCTCATTGGTCTCTTGATCAAGAGACTTGTCTGATTTATCTAACTTCCCCTTATTCCAAGAATTTGTTCTTGCTCTATTATTCCTTCCGTTGCCTCTTCCACCTTGTTCACTTCTCTTTTTGAACCTCTCTTCTACCTTACAAACCAACATGAAACATTTTTGGACAATGGTTATGGTGGTTAGGCTCAATTCATCTTGAATTGACAATTTGAGTCCTTGCAAGTTTCAAGTTCTATGGTTCTACAATACAAGACTTCATCACAAAATTGTGGAATTCATCAGTATATGTTGAGACATCCATGTCTTTTTCTCTCAATATCATCCTCCTTTTATGGAGTTACACTTCATAATCTATAGGTACATAGGCTTCTCAGAGAAAGGCCACCATTTTCTTCCATGTGGAGACTTAATTTTTTCCTTTCTTTACCCTATCATCTTGGATAAAGTTCCACCATACCAATGTAGATCCTCTTAGACCTTACTTGGCTATCTTAACTTTCTAATTTTTAGGGATAGTTTCACAATCAAAGAAACTAGTTAGAGTATTAACCCAATCCAAAACAACATTAGGATCTATCTTCCCATCATAAGTGGGCAAATAAAATTGAGGATCCAAGAATATCCTTTCCACGGATTTTAGAGTCTTTACAATTAGCTTTTGATCTGGATGGCATTCTTCTTCTTCTTCCTCCAAAATGGGTTCTTCATCACTCCCTTGTTCAAGATCACCAAAGTTTCCACTACTCTTCCCAAGCTCCTCCTTAAGCTTAATTATCCCATCCCTCATTTGCATTATCTCAATATTTCTAAGATCAACCCTGCTTCTTTTCTCAATCTCCTTTTGTTTTAGCTCCCTCAAATACTTCATAGTCATAGCATTTGTCATTCTTGATGACAATCCATCTCCTTCTTCTTCAAACATGATGAAAACTTCAAGCCTTAGAGATCTTAAGGCTTTGATACCAATTGATGTAGAGGTAAAGCTTAAAAAAGCCAATCCTAAGATATGTTGATTACCAACCTATTATTGCAGGAGAAACACCCAACTTCTACACTTTTACATAAGAGAAAATTCAAAGGACCACTCCTTAATCCATGCAACTATGGTTTAACAAGACTTGACTTCTTACCCTCAAATTGTGGGTTCACACATTTTACATCTATCAACACACTTGAGGTTGAAAAAAAGTGCAAAATAATAAGGCATCACTACCAAATAGCAATCCAAACCCAACTTTCACTATTCTATCCTAGTAATGTAGCATTAGGCCTAATAGCCCTCCCAAAGGAAATTTGTGCAATAAGGGAAAATATTCCAAAGGACCCTTAGAATAATTTACCATTTTGTACAACCTTTATTGAGTTTATCATACTCCCAAAAAAATAGGTTATAATGTCACCTTTTAACCTTCTAGAACAACAATACATAATAGGCCTAATTGCCCTAATTAGGTCACCTTTACAAAGGAGTACCAAAAATTCAAGGAAATGGACCAAACCAATGCATGGAAAATCTAGGTTAAAATGAGAAAAGAGGGATTCCAAAGTTTCATCCACTGACTCAAACGCCAAGATGTGCAATTTAGTGATTTTTAGTATGCAATAGAGTTATCATATAGAGATGCCAATTCATTCTTGCTTGTATAGTATGGCCACCGTCTGCTCCTACCCTGAGACCTCCAAAATCATG
This sequence comes from Cupressus sempervirens, assembly GCA_028749045.1. NCBI lineage: Eukaryota > Viridiplantae > Streptophyta > Pinopsida > Cupressales > Cupressaceae > Cupressus > Cupressus sempervirens. The sequence goes on from CM053793.1 coordinate 119,119,688, forward strand.
AAGTACACTCAGAAATTTCCCATTTTTCTAAAAATCAGATTTTTCCAATGGTGGAAATGGGAGATATTGCTATTCTTCTCCAAAACCCTAGGTGGTTAGGGTTTGTAACCAAGTTTAGTAAAAATCCCTCTAACTCCCAACTCCTAGCATTTCAGAGGCTTAGAGTAGGCTCATTGCAAAGGTAACTCTTGAAGCTTTGATAAAACCTAATCGTCTAGTCCACCAAAGTCTACATAGTCCATACACCAAGCAAAAAACAAAGTTTTGTAGAAAAAATGCTAGTTTCTATTGATTGAAAAGCACGATATCAGATTGTATTGTCTTCCACCGACCTATACAGGCTTATGAAGACCTTCCTCTGATTGGTCCAACCAAAATTTGAAGGTTTTAACCATTGGAGGGAACTTATTACAAACAAAATTTATTAAAATAAGGTAAATGTTGCATTATTGTCATGATTATGCAACTTATTTTGATTTTGTGATTCTAACATAACTTCTAAGAGACTGTAATACATTCTAAGACCTTTAGCATGACCCTAGGAGACTACTAGATCCCTGTGACCTCATGAAACAATTGGTTTATACAAATAAAAAAGGTTGTTCAAGGGTTCACACAATAGGATCACTATGCAAGAAAGAGCTTGATTAATCAAAATGTGCTAGAATCAAGGATTGAGAAGGCCTAGAAGACCTTAAGACTGCTTAATTTTTATGGTGTGCTCCTCCACCACCTACATTTCTTATCACACACATAGTCCCATCCCAAACTCTTTCTCATCCCCTACTATGACTCTCCCCTACTATGTGAAAAATTGTTCACTCCCTATCCCACCATCTCCCATCCCCTACTCTCTCTACTCACTCTCACACTTTCTCACTCTTTCCCAACCCCTACTCTCTCTCCCATCCTCCAATCTCTCTCTCTCTCTCTCACAAATTCTCACATCCCCTTCTCTCTCTCTCTCTCTCTCTCTCTCTCTCTCTCTCTCTCTCTCTCCCTCTCCCTCTTCCTCTCCCTATCACTCCCATCCCTTACTTTATCACTCCCATCCCCTACTCTTTGTTTCTCTCTTTCTCCCACCCCCTACTCTCTCTATCATGTTTCCTATCTCATCCTCTACTCTATCTTTCTCTCATCCCATACTCTCTCTCCCACCCCCTAATCTCTCACTCAATTTATCTCCCATTCACTACACTCTCTCCCACCCCCTACTCTCTTCCTCTCTCTAGGTCCTACTCTCTGTCTCACACATTTCCATCGTGTTCTCTCTATCTCTATTTCTCTCTCTTCACTCTCTCACTCCCTATTCTCTCTCTCTCATTCTCTCTTTCCAATCCCACACAAACACTTCCATCACCTTCTCTCTCTCTCTCTCTCTCTCTCTCTCTCTCTCTCTCTCTCTCTCTCTCTCTCTCACTCTCCCACCCCTTACTCTCTCTCCCATCCCCTACTCTCTCTCTCACAAAAACTCACATCCCCTACTCATTCTTTCACACACACACACTCCCATCCCCTACTCTTTCTCTCTCACACACACTTCCATCCCCTACTCTCTCTCTCATCCCCTACTATATGAAAAATTGATCACTCCCTATCCTACCCTCTCCCATCCCATACTCTCTATCTCTCTCTCTCATTTTCTTTCACTCTCTCTCTCTCTCTCTCTCTCACTCTCTCTCCCAACCCCTACTCTCTCTCCCATCCAACAATCTCTCTCTCTCTCTCAAACACACACTCATATCCCCTTCTCTCTCTATCTATCTCTCTCTCACCCTTTCTCCCTCTATCCCACCCCTTAATCTCTCTCACTCCCAATCTCTCTCTCCCCTATCTCCTACTCTCTATCTCTCTCTTTATCCCACCCCTACTCTATCTCTATTATGCTCTCTCTCCAATCTTCTACTCTCTATATCTCCAATCCCCTACACTCTCTCTCTCCCACCACCTAGTCTCTCTCACTCACTCTCCCTCCCATTGGGATACACTTTCTCCCACCCCCTACTCTCTCTCTCCCTTTATCTCCCTCTCTCTCCCACCCCTTACTCACTCACTCTCAATCTCTCTCTCTCTCTCTCCCATATCCTACTCTCTATCTCTCTCTTTATCCCACCCCCTTCTCTATCTCTATCATGGTTTCTCTCCCATCCTATGCTCTCTATATCTCCCATCCCTTATTCTCTCTCCCACCCCCTACTCTCTCCCATTCTCTCTCTACCATTAGGCTACACTTTCTCCCACCCTCTCTCTATCTCTATCTCTCTCTCTCCCTCCCTCCCTCCCTCCCTCCCTCCCTCCCTCTCTCCCACTCTCTAGGCCCTACTCTCTCTCTTTCCCATCCCCTACTCTCTCTCCCTCCCTCTCCAATCTCCTACTCTCTCTCATACATATAAACACTCTCATCCCCTACTCTATCTCTTAGACACACTCTCCCATCCCCTATTCTCTCTCTCATCCCCTACTATGTATCTCCCCTACAATGTGAAAAATCTATCACTCTGCATTCCACCCTCTCACATCACCTACTCTCTCTCTCCCACCCTCTACTCTCTCTTTTATCCCCCCCTCTCTCTCTCTCACACACACACACACACTCACTCACATCCCTTTCTCTCACTCTATATTTTTATTCAACCCCCTAGTTTGTCTCTTAATCACTCTCTCTACCATCCCCTACTCTCTCATTCTCTCTCCCCCCCCCTCTCATCCTCTTTCCCACTCACCCATTCCCCACTCTCTCTTTTCTCTCTCCTCCTCCTCTCTCTCCAATACCCTACTCTCTCTCCACCCCTATGTCTCCCCTTGTCTCTTACACTCTCATATCCTACTATCACTCTCTCTCTCTCTCATCAACTACTATCTCTATCCCCAACTATGTAAAAAATCTATCACTCACTAGCCTTTATGTCTCCCACACTCTTTCCCCATACTCTCTTACACACACTATCATCCCTTCTCTCTCTCTATATCCCTATCTATCTCTCTCCCACCCTCACACCCCATTCTCTCTCACACACACACACACTTTCATCCCCCCTCTCTCTCACTCTCTCTCCCCCCCCCTTACTCTCTCACTCTCTCTCTCCCATTCCCTACTCTCTATCTCTCTCTTTCTTGCACCCCCTACTCTCTCTCACTCTCATCCCCTACTCCCTCTTACACACACTAGAATTCCTTACTCTCTCTCTCTTTCTCACACATTCACATTCCCTACTCTCTCTCTCTCTCTCTCTCTCTCTCTCTCTCTCTCTCTCTCTCTCTCTCTCACACACACACACACACACACACACACACACACACACACAAATAGAAACTCATGTCCCCTACTTTGTCTGTCATACACACACTCACATCCCACACTCTCTCTCATCCCCTACTATGTGAAAAATTTATCACTCCCTACCCCACCCTCTCCCATCCCCTATGCCCTCTCTACCTCACTCTAACACTTTCTCACTCTCTCTCTCTCAAACCCTACTCTCTATCCCATCCCCCAATCTCTCTCTCACACAAAAACACTCACATCCCCTTCTCTCACTCTCCCTCTCTCTCCCTCTTTCTCCCAGCCCTTACTCTCTCACTCCCATCCCGTACTCTCTATTTCTCTCTTTCTCCCACCCTACTCTCTCTATCATGCTATCTCTGCCATCCTCTACTCTATCTATTTCCCATCCCCTACTCTCTCTCCCACCCCTTAATCTCTCTCATTCTTTCTCCTATCCCCTATTTTTTCCCACCCCCTACTCTCTTTCTCACTATAGGACGTACTCTCTCACACACACATTTCCATCACATTCTCTCTTTGTCTCTATTTCTCTCTCCCCAGTCTCTCTCTCACTCTCTTTCCAATCCCACACACACAATTCCATCACCTTCTCTCTCTCTCTCTGTGCCACTTTCCCACCCCCTACACTCTCTCAAATCCCCTACTCTCTCTTTCTCTCTCTCTCACATACACTCCCATCCCCTACTCTCTCTCTCTCTCTCACAGAGCCATCCTCTACTCTCTCTCTCACATGCACTCCCATCCCATACTCTCTCCTTTTCTCTCTCACACACACAAACACACACATAAAAACTCCCATCGCTTACTCTTTCTCTCACATGCACACTCCCATCACCTACTCTCTCTCTCTCTCATCCCCTACTATGTGAAAAATTGATCACTCCCTATCCCATACTCTCTCTCTCTCTCTCTCTCTCTCTCTCTCTCTCTCTCTCTCTCTCTCTCTCTCACTCACTCTCACTCTCTCTCTCTCACTCTCTCTCCCATCCAACAATATCTCTCTCTCTCACACACTCATGTCCCCCCCCCCTCTCTCTCCCCCTCTTTCTCACCTTCTCTCCCTCTATTCCACCCCTTAATCTCTCTCACTCTCAATCTCTCTCTACCCTATCTCCTACTCTCTATTTCCCTCTTTATCCCACCCCTACTCTATCTCTATCATGCTCTCTCAACCATCCTCTACTCTCTATCTCTCTCATCCTATGCTCTCTCTCCCACCCCCTACTCTCTCACACTATATCCCTCTCCCATTGGGCTATACTTTCTCTCACCCCCCATTGTATCTCTCTCTTTAGGCCCTAATCTCTCTATCTCTATCCCTCTCTCCCACTCTAACATCCCCTATTCCCTCTCTTTCCCATCCCCTACTCTCTCTATCCCCCCTCCCTCTCCCATATTCTACTCTATCTCTCATAGAAACTCTCCCATCCCTTACTCTCTCTCTCCCTCTCATTCCCTACTATTTATCTCCCATAATGTGTGAAAAATCTATCACTCCATATCCCACCCTCTCAAATCCCCTACTCTCTCTCTCTCTCTCTCTTTCTCACTCTCTCTCTTGCACCCCCTAGTCTCTTTTCCATCCCCCACTCTCTCTCACATACAAACTCACATCCCCTTTTCTCTCTCTCTTTCTCTCCCACACCCTAGTCTAGTGTATAGCACCTAAGCAATAGTTTGTTCTGTTAATGTAATAAGGTCTAGGGATTGGTCATGTAATCCCCCTAAGACCATCCACCTATGTAATTGATACAAGACCCCATGGTGTTGATATAAAATTAGGCATCATTTGGTCAAAATAAGGTGTAATTTTGTTTATTTTATGTTTGCTAGGGTATATTAAGTGCCTAGAGCTCTAGGATAACACTTAGGAATGGTTGGAAATTAGTTAGGAAGGAGATTTGCTAATAGAGCAAAAAAAATTCAAAAGTTGCATTAGAAACTTTTGCAAGTTTTTGACAACTTTTTCAAATAACCGAGTAAAAGCACAAACTTGTGTCACCTTTTATAAAGAAATGTGATATCAGAATGTGATAGTTCAACATTAGTGACAAAAAAAATGGTATTTGTGTTTAAAATATGAATATGATGTTAACTGATGAAATGTTTAGAATTGGATGAATTTTATGCCTATAATTTTTATAATTTTTTTGAATAAGAATTTATTTATTTTATTTTATTTTGAAGTCCCTTTTTTAACTGTAAAAAATATAGGGTGTAGTTCTCATCAAACAAGTATATGCAAATCATTTGTTTTTGTTCTTATTTGAAAATATCTTATAGATGACATGTATAGCTAGTGCACAAAAAAAGAAATAATTATTTTTGATGTATATTTTCTTTGTTATAAGTACTCAAGTTTGACCTTATCAGAATCCAACCATTTTTTCCTCCCGTCAAAACTTTTCTATCAAATCTATACCTTCTTGAAAAAAAATTACATATTCGTGAAGAGGATTCTCTCCTCTAGAGATAAATATAATTTTTTAATTTTTTTTATATGATTTACTATTTTTTTTTCCTTTTTTGAGGGAGCATCTTCTGAAATTGAATCTGAGATCTATAAAAGGGTATTTTTAGTTTTTGAAAAAAATTGAGTTTTGATAGAGAAATGAGATTTGACCAAAACAGGTTTTGTTATCACAAACGGTGACACAGATCTGTGCTTTTACCTAACCATCCCCAATGGCTAAAATTTCCATGGGGTGGTTCTACCCACTTGGAATAGCCTATAAAGGCTCTAGACACTCAAAGGAAGGGGTAGTATGAAGAAACATTGTACTTTCTCTTTGAAATCAATAAAGATCTATTATTTTAGGATGGATTTCTCTAACTTTTCCATACAATATGACATCAAATGATTGGGGAGATAAACTTTTTGCATTGGTTCAATAGCCCTATTCATTTGTGAACTATTGGCTTTGGTTTCAAGTCTCCATCAACCAAGAAACATAAGTTATTGAATTTTCTTACTGAATGCCCTATGAAACCCTCAAAATCAAGGTTTGGCCAAAGAAATGGCCGTAGCTTGAAACTTTTCCATTTAAATTTGGAAATGGAGCAAGTTAGGGTGATGTGCTATAATATTTTTAAAGTCTTGAGGTAGGAGGTTGCAACAAAGATTTATGGGAGCAAGCTCTAGGTCTAATATTGCCTATGTATTAGACCTTGTTTTATACAATTTGATGAAGTAATGTGAAGGAAGGTAGTTTGGGGACTTGGTGCAAGAACAAGACTTCTCTGTTTGGGTTAGGAGAACACTTTCAAGTTTAATATTTTCCTTCATGAACCCATCTCTTATCCATTTCCTTGTAGATGATGCCTAAAGTAGCTAATTAGGCATAAGTGCATGGTTGGGTTAAGGCATGCTAGAGTGGAGTGAAGTCTTAAAACTTTGGATTCTTTCAGAACTTGGAAAAGGGTATCATAAACTATACTTTTCATGCCAAGTTCTTTGGAAGTTTTTTGTGTTATTGCTAGAAAACCAAATTAGGAGGCCTAATTGGGCTACTAGATCAAATGCTGCATTTTGCATTTTGGGTTGTTAGAAGCGGATCCAATCATTGATTTTCCATTTTTTGGTCATGTTGAAGTTGTCTCAAGCCATTATTGGTGTTAGGGAGGTTGGGAACATCAAAAACCCACTTTGAGCCAGGTAGGCCTTGTTGATTCAAGTAGGAGATAGTTGGTTTTATGCAATACTTGAACTATTGGGTTTGTAAACCTATTGAAGATTTTTTGGGATCTAAATATAGCCTTTGGGAAGTGTGTTAAGCTTTTGTAGTAACCCTTGTGCAATTTGGACGTTTGGGTAGAAGGTTGAAGTAACCTTTTCTTCCTTGTGCTTACTCTACATCAAGTGGTATTAGAGCCACTTGGATTTGTTGAAACACAATGTCTGATGGAGGAGAAGAGCCTAAGAGGGAGATCCCCTTGAGGATTTCCAATGTGGAGATGGCCAAGCTAGTTAAGGAACACATGGTAGAGAGTAGGGTGGTCCGAGAAGAGAATATGACCATGAAGAGGGAGTTGGATAGAGTCAAGAATAAGATGACGAAAGGGAGTGATGATGAATCAAATCCTAAAGAGATAGAAGTGAATGAGGAGCAAGAAAACATTCATATAGATAAAAGGCCCTTTCTTGCTGCACTAGAGAGGGTTTGAAAGAAAGGAGATGGGGACTTACCTACTTTTCATGGTAAGCTAGACCCTGATGAGTGTATGGACTAGATTGAAGCCCTAGATAACCACTTTCAATATGAAAAGACCCCTAAAAATTAGAAGGTTAGGATTGCCAAGGGTAAACTCAAATGCCCTACTTTGAGTTAGTAGAACTTTTTGAAAATGAAAGGCTGGATGAGAACAAGGAGTAGATTGCTACATGGAAGAAGATGAAGGCAGAGATAAGAAATAATTTCATACCAAAAGATTATGAGGTTTTGGTGCACAAAAGGTTTCAAAATCTTAGACAAAGGGGCTTGGATGTCAGCACCTACACTCAAGAATTTCACAATCTGACCCTCAGAGCCAAGGTGTATGTAAGAGAGAAGAAAAAACTTTCAAGGTATGTAAATGGTTTAAAATATAGTATTCAAGATGAACTAACATTGATTACTTTGGGTTTAGTACATCAATGCTTTAACATAGCTTTAAAAATTGAAGAGAAACACAAAAGAAAAGTGGAAGCAAGTAGTAGGGGTAGAGGTAACAATAATAGGGGTAGAGGTAGGTTCAATGGAAGAGGATCCTTCAAAAAAAATTAGGAAGAGTCTAGTGGATGAAATGTTGATGGGGAGTCTACAAATAGAGGGTCTTTAGGGGTAGGAGACCAAATGGTAGAGGAAGATCTATTGGAAGGGGGCCTAGTGTGTTCACTAGAAAATGTTTCACTTATAATTAGGTGGACATAAATCCTTTAGATGCCCTGAAAAGAACAAGCAAGGGGATAGAAGAATACAATTGACTCAAGAGGAGGATAGTCAAAGTGTCTCCTCCTATCAATCTGCCACTTCAAGATGTGCATTTCTAGAGCATGGTGAATCCTTGATGATGCAAAAGAACTATAATTAGAGCCCCTACAACTGTAGAACCACCTTAGAGAAAAAAAATTGTTTAAAACCCTATATAAAGTGAATAATAAAGTTTGCAAAGTTATAGTGGATTCTAGATCCTCTGATAATGTGGCCTCTAGGGAAATGATAGATAAATTGAAACTAACAAGTCCTCACCCTTACCCATAAATGGTGTGATGGCTAACAAAGGACAAAAAAACCCTCCTAAATGACTAGGTGTAGGTAGAATTCAAGATAGGAGAATATCATGACAAAGTTTTATGTGATTTAGTAGAGATGGATGCATGTCATTTTCTTCTTGGGAGGCCATGGAAGTATGATGTGTGTGCCAAACATGATGGTAAGAAAAACATATACACCATAACCAAGGATGGGATTGAATACACCATGCCACTTTTACCTAATGATGGGAGCCCTATTACAAATGGAGTAATGTTAGTAGGTGAGAAATAATTCATGAGGGTCACTAAAGAGAAGGATACACCCTACTATGCATTAGTCGTTAGATCTAAAAAGAAACCTATCAAACCACCACAAGATCCACCCAAGATTTTTAATGTTGGGCCTAAGGAGGTAAGGGATCTTATAGAGAAGTATAAGGGGATAGTTGCAAGTAGCCAACCAAAGACTTTTCCACTTGAAGGAAATATTAGTCACTATATAGACTTTATCCTATGGGCTACACTTCCAAATAAGGTAACCTATAAGATGAGCTTGGAGTAGAATGAAGAGATATCAATGCAAATTGAAGATCTATTAGGCAAGGGGTTCATCCAAAAAAGTATAAGCCCATGTGTAGTCCCTGCAGTCCTAGCTCCAAAAAATGATGGTACTTGGAGATTGTGTATAGATTCAAGAGAAATAAATAGGATAACCATTAGATATAGGTTTCCCATGTGAAGAATATATGACCTTTTGGGTTGTTTTTGGAATGCAAGCATCTATTCAAAGGCAGACCTTAGGAGTGGATACCATCAAATTAGGATTAGGGGTGGAGATGAATGGAAGGCAACATTTAAGACCTCAAATGGCTTGTATGAGTGGCTTGTGATGCCTTTTGGCTTGTTTAATGCACCTAGTACCTTTATGAGACTAATGAATGAAGTCTTAAAACCTTTCTTGAACAAGTTTGATGTGGTGTACTTAGATGACATTTTGATATTCAGCAAGGATAGGGATGAGCACTTAAGGCACCTTGATTTGGTTTTGAATAGGCTTCATGAAGAAAAAATGATGATAAATTTGGAGAAACGTTCCTTTTTGCAAAATGAACTAATATTTTTTGGATTTGTGATATCAAGAGGAGAGCTAAAGATGGATCCTTCCAAGGTTGAACCCATCCTTAACTAGCCACCACCCACCAATCCATTAGAGGTAAAGAGCTTTCATGGTATGTGTAGTTTCTATAGAAAATTTATAAATAATTTTAGTGGTGTTTGTGCTCCAATGATAGATACCATTAAGGGAGGAAGGAAATGTGTATTCTCTTGGACCAAGGAGGCTAATGACCCTTTTGAAAGTTTGAAATGGAAAATTGTAGACCAACCTATCTTGGTGCTCCGTAACTTCTACAAGTTGTTCAAAGTAGAGTGCGATGCAAGAAATAAGGAAATTGGAGGTGTTATAAGTTAGGAGGGTAGGATTGTGGCCTTTTTCAATGAAAAGCTTAATGAGACTAAACAAAAATATTCAACCTATGATCTTGAACTTTATGCTATGGTGTAGTCCCTTAGAAAATGAAGACATTACTTATTGCCTAAAGAATTTGTTGTATACACTAATAATCATGCATTAAGCTTCTTGAATAGGCAAGAAAAATTAAATCATAGGCATATGAAATGGATTGAATTTCTACAAGCTTACATCTTCACTATTAAGCATAAAAAGCGAGAAACTATCAAGGTTGCTGATGCACTTAGTAGGAGTAATTTAACCATTCAAGAGGTTCAATTGGAAAGAATTGGCATTAATGTAATGAAGGACATGGATGAGCAAGATGAGGACTTCAAGGAAGCATACCAATTTTGAAAATCCATGGGTGAAAGGTACCATACTGAATTTGGTGAGTATATCTTACAAGAGGGCCTTTTATTTAAGGGGAGTCAACATTGTGTTCCTAAGGGATTCATTAGAGAGAGCATCATAAAGGAAAAACATTGTGATAGTTTAGCAAGACATTTTGGGGTGGATAAAACTTTGGAGCAGGTTAGAAGATTTTATTTTTGGCCAAAATTGTAGACTAATTTTAGGAGACATGTTGAGGAGTGTTTAATTTGTCAACAAGCAAAGGGAGGCACATCAAATATAGGACTCTACACCCCACTTCCAATACATCATAAACCTTGGGACTCAGTGAGTATGGAAATTGTTGTTGGTCTACCAAGAACCAAATTAGGGTATGATAGTATATTTGTAGTTGTGGACAGATTTTCCAAAATGACCCATTTCATTGCTTGCAAGACCACTCATGATGCCTCCCATGTAGCAGGTTTGTTCTTCAAATAAGTTTTTAGGCTTCATGATTTTCCATTGTCCATCATATCAAATAGGGACCCTAAGTTTTTGGGGCATTTTTAGAGGGCCCTATGGAGAAAATTAGGCACTAACTTGTGTTTTTCATCTTCTTATCACCATCAATCTAGTGGGTAGACTAAGGTAGTCAATAGGTCATTAGGGAACATGCTAAAGTATCTTTACAAACAACATGGAGACTCATGGGATTACCCCAAGGAGAATTTTCCTTCAATGATTCCATTAATAGGAGCACTAGCCTAACACCCTTTCAAATTGTTTATGGCACTCACCCTAGGGGTACCTTTGAACTTAGAGAAGTCAAGGACATGGAAGGAAGAAGTGCATAGCCTTAGGCTTTTATAGAGATCATGAGAGAAGTTAACCAATAGGTAGAAGATAGATTGTAGGATGCTTCCACCAAATAAAAGTAGAAAGTAGATAAAAAGAGAAAGGAATTATAGCTTAAGGTGGGGGATATGGTAATGATCCATCTCAATAAGGCCATACTTCCAAAGAAAGTGCATACCAAACTAAAGATGAAGAAGATTGGCCCATTTAGAATAGTGAAGAAGTATGGTAATAATGCCTATCAAATTGATTTACCACATGATATTAATTTGTCACCAATTTTCAATGTCTCTTACCTGTATGCTTTTAAGGGTGATATTGTAGATAATGTGAATGAAGGTACACTTGCAGATCTCAAGGAGGAATTGAAGAATACTATGCCACAAATGCCTAAACCCATGGTGGAATCCATTTTAGACAAAAGGATTAGTAAGCAGACTAGGAGGAAGACATATTATGAGTATCTAGTACAGTGGAAGGGACAAACAACAAAAGATGCAACTTTTATGGCAGAGAAAGATCTCAAGGCTCATGGTTTTGAACCTTCACTCCAAAACACTCTAGATACTAGAGTTCCTTTTATGTAGGGGAGAATGGTGTAGATAACCTAAGCAAGAGTTTGTTTTGTTAATGTAATAAGTTCTAGGGATTGGTCATGTGATCCCCCTAAGACCATCCACCCATGTAATTGATACAAGACCCCATGGTGTTAATATAAACTTGGGCATCATTTGGTCCAAATAAGGTGGAATTTGGTTTATTTTATGTTTTCTAGGGTAGATTAAGTTTCTAGAGCTCTAGGATAACACTTAGGAATGGTTGGAAGTTAGTTAGGAAGGAGATTTGCTAACAAAGCAAAAAAATTGCAAAAGTTGCATTAGCAACTTTTGCAAGTTTTTTACAACCTTTTCAAATAACCATCCTCAATGGCTAAAACTATGATGGGGTGGTTATACCCACTTGGAATAGCCTATAAAGGCTCTAGACACTCAAAGGAAGGGGTAGTATGAAAAAACATTGTACTTTCTCTTTGAAATCAATAAGGATCTATTGTTTCAGGATGGATTTCTCTTACTTTTTTGTACAATACAGCCTTAAATGATTACAGAGTGAAACATTTTGCACTAGTTAGATAGCCCTATTCATTTTTTAACTATTGGATTTTGTTTCAACTCTCCATCAATCAGGAAATATAAGTTATTGAATTTTCTTGCTAACTGCCCTATTAAACCCTCAAAATTAGAGTTTGGCCAAAGAAATGGTCGTAGCTTGAAACTCCACCATTGGAATTTTTTCCAAATAAATTTTCTATCATATTTTGAAAGTCTTGAGGTAGGGGGTTATAGTAGAGATTTATGGGAGCAAGCCACAAGTCTAAGATTCCTTATGTATTAGACCTTGTTTTATGCAATTTGATGAAGTAATGTGAAGGAAGGTAGTTTGGCAACTTGGTGTAGGAACAAAAATTCTTTGTTTCAGTTAGTAGAACACTCTAAAGTTGAAGAATTTCCTTCATGAACCCATCTCTTATCCATTTCCTTGTAGACCACACTTGAAGTAGCTAATTAGACCTGATTGCATGGTTGGGTTAAGGCATGTTGGAGTGGAGTGAAGTCTTAAAACTTTGAAGTCTTTTATAACATGGAAAAGGGTAACCTAAACTATACTTTCTCTACCAAGTCCTTTGGAATTTTTTGTGTTATTTCTAGAGAATTGAATTAGGAGGCCTAATTGGGCTACTAGGTTAAATACAACATTTTGCATTTTGGGTTGTTAGGAGTGGATCTAATCATTCATTTGCCTTGTTTTGGTCATGTTGAAGTTGTTTCAAGCCATTATTGGTGTTAGGGAGGTTGGGAACATCAAAATCCCACTTTGAGCCAAGTAGGAGGTAGTTGGTTTTATGTAATACTTGAAGAGTTGGGTTTGTAAACATGTTAAAGAGTTTGTGGGATTAGATTATAGTCTTTGGGAAGTGTGTGAAGCCTTTGGACTAACCCTTGTGCAATTTGGAGGTTTAGGTAGAAGGTTGAAGTAACCTTTTCTTCCTTGTGCTTACTCTGCATCATAGTCTCTTTCTTAATCTCTCTTTCTACCATCCCCTACTCTCTCTCACACTCTCTCTCTCCCATCCCCTACTCTCTCTCTCTCATACATAGTCTCTCTCCCATCCAATAGTCTCTCTCTCTCTCCCCCCCCCCTACTCTTTCTCTCTCACACAAACTCACATCCCCTACTCTATCTCTCTCACACACACTCCCATCCCTACTCTCTCTCTTTCTCTTTATCTCATCCCCTACTATGTCTCTATCTCTCTAACTCTCCCACCCCATACTCTCCGATAAGAACTGTCATCCCCTTCTCTCTCTCCCACTTGACCACCCCCTGCTCTCTCTTTCTCCCATCGCCTATGGTGTAGGGCACCAAGGAAAATAGGTCAAGATAGATCCTCATACTAGTCATTGAAATAAGCATTTTGTAACAAGACCATGTGTAAGGTCAATTGGATCCTTGGTGTCATTATAAGCCTAGATACTAATTGAACCAATGGTCAAATTAAAGAAAATTAAGTTTTTTTTTGTATACAACAAACATTAAATAGGTCTTTAGATGGATTTAGATTCCCTTAGGGTCATTGGGCAAGGATTTAGTTGTCATTAGTGAAAAGTTGTCAAAGTTCTCAAGCAAAATAGAAAGTTGCAGACAACAATTTGCAAAATAGTTGGAAAGCAGTTCAACAATGGTCTAACCATTTTCAATGATGGTTATGACCATTAGAAACAATTTGTATATGTGTTTGAAGGTTGTACATGGAGGGTACAATGTGGATGTATGGACTGGAGAAGAATAACATCAATAAAACTCTAATTGGACATATATAGATTAGCAAGAGTGATAAACTATTATGGTTGGATAGCTTAATGAAATAGGTTTCATTTTCCTTTAGTTAGAATGTTAGATCTTTCCATTTTCTCAAGTTATTGCAAATTTGGTGAAGGTTGCTAGTTTTAGCCTAAATTCAAGGGTTTGGGCAAACATGTGCCTCTAACTTGAAACCCTACAATGGGATTTTGAAGCCTCTTTGGGGAATGCAAGTTAGAGGGGTGTAATTTAAGATAATAATATTTTAGACCCAAAGGAATTGATTTACTATTCTTACTAGCAAGCCCTAGGCTGAACATCTCTATGTGTTTAGCCCAGATTTGAATGAGAAGTGACCATTTGACTTCCAAATTGGTTGTTTAGACCCAAGTGAAGGGTGAAGTGGAGTTTTAGGAAGAAGAGGAAGAGTTATAAGGGGTTGTGTCAAAGGAAAATATCTTAAGAAATAAGAGTCCACATGGAAATATAGAGGTCATCATTTGGAAAAGGTTGGTAAACCAAGGTTTCATCTTGCAGTGGGTTTGGGTGCCACTAGAGGTCACAAAACCAAGTAGTAGAAGTGGGTTTTGTATTTTGCATCAAGTGGTATCAAAGCCACTAAGGACCTATTTAAGGTAGCAAGATGTTAAAAAATGAAGAGAGAGAGAGAGAGAGAGAGAGAGAGAGAGAGAGAGAGAGAGAGAGAGAGAGAGAGAGAGAGAGAGGTAGCTCTTAGAATCACAAATGTGGAGTTGGCCAAATTGGTCAAAGATCAAATGGTAGAAAGTAAGGTAGTAAGAGAGGAGAATAGAAGCATGAAGAGAGAACTAGATAGATTAAAGGGCAAGGTGGCTAGAGGATTCTTAGAAGAATTAGAAGGATAAGAAGAAGGGATTGAAGAAATAGAACCCTAATAGGATAGACAAACAATGCCTACAAATCAGAAAGCCATGTTAGAGGCCCTAGAGAGGGTAGGGAGAAAAGATCTAAGGTTTGACCTACCTATGTTCAGTGGGAAATTAAATCTAGAGGAGTGCATAGACTAGATTGACGCCCTTGATAACCACTTTGAATGTGATAATGTGCCTAAAATTCAAAGAATAAAAATTTCCAAGCCAAAGATGAAAGGATCTATCCTTGGTTGAATTTCCTTCAAAATAAGAGGATAGATAAGGAGAAGGAATTCTTGGCAACATGGAAAAGTATGAAATTAGATATTAAGAAGTAGTTTATACCAAAGGACTATGATGCAGGAGCATCCAGAGGTATAAGGGGAATCATGTGTCACCCAAAAAATAAATGTACTTAGACTTAGTTTCTATTTCATGTGTTTTCATTTTTGGATACCCATTTGGGTCAAATAAAGGTTCCAACTCTCACAGTTCCACTATCAATTTTCCAGCTTAGAGTATTTGACCACCGTAGGATACTTGAAAATGCCTAAAAAAATAGGAGTATATAATTGAGCCATCATTTTGGTGAACTGGGAGGTGTAAATTGGATAGATGATTGTAGCTATAATTTAGAGCATTCCATAAAAGAATCAAGTCAAAAGTCACCACGCTTTGAAAGTTATTGCAATTTTTTAGTTTCCGGAGACCTCCTAAGAATTCTTCAAAATCAGATTAAGGGCATTAAATGACCTCATACAAGAACAAAAAATGAGGGATGGGAGAAGCTGGTCCATAGGGCTATAGAGCACTTTGAGAGCTTTCTAGAAATGTAAACAATTCGTCAATCAGAGCTATGGTTCAAAACTTATGCTTCCCAAAAGTTTGATTACCATTTTTGGATTCTTCTAATTTTGTGCCAACTTCTAATGTGGCTTCTGGAACCTTCTATTTGGTCAGTGGATGACAACTAGCACTTTCTAGAATGTATTCCTAATCCTTAACCTTTGGGGTCTATTTAAGGACATTTCTGGCATTGTAAAAGGCAGTTCGGAGTGGAGTTTGAAAGAAGGAACTGGGAGAAGAAATTATCTCCTGATTTCTACTATTGTAAGCCCATAGGGCATGTTTTGAAGTTTTTTTTCTCTATTTTTCATGTAATAGCATATTTTTATAGTTAATTAAATTTTCCCTTTCCATTGTGTCCATTCTGTGATGGGTTGTGTCTCCATCAAACTATGAGGTCCTAATGCATCAAAAATTGCAAATTCAAAGGCAAAAGGATGTGGATATGGGGGCATATATAGAGGAGTTTCATAAAATCACTCTAATGGTTAAGGTCCTTGAAAATGAGAAGCAAAAATTGGCAAGATACTTGAATGGGCTCAAACATTCCATTAAGGATGAATTGGTTTTGTTTAACCCCAAAACTGTACATTTGTTTCATTAGATGGCCTTGAAGATTGAGGATTAAAAAAATAGGAAAAATGACTTGTAAGGTGGAGGGAGAGGAGCAAATGCTAGAGGTGGAATAAGATTTGTAGGTAGAAGATCATCTAATAATTCTCAAGGAGAGACAAGTAATCAAGAGAAGTTAGAAGGAGATACAAATCCTAGAGGAGGATTTAGAGGAAGGAGGCCTAGTGGGAGAGGCAAATTTGGAGGGAGGACTCCAAGATTCCTTACTAGAAGATGTTTTACTTGTAACCAGATAGGGCATAGATCTTCTAGATGTCCTGAGAAAATGGGAGGCATCAAGAAGAAAGGGATAGAAGAATCCATTTGGCTCAAGAAGAGGATGCACAAAGTGACCAAGAGGCAAGAGGAAATGTTGATCTAGAGAGAGAAGAGTCTTTCATGTTCAATAGGACCCTATTAAAGACTGTTGTAGAGTGAGAACCTTCCCAATGGAAGAAACTATTCAAGACTCTTTGTAAGGTGAAAGATAAAGTTTGCAAAATCATTATAGATTTTGGTTCAGTTGATAACATAGCATTAGAAAAAATGGTTGATAAACTTGGATTGAATAAATTGCCCCATCCTAACCCTTATAAGGTCTGATGGATAAATAAGGAGCAAAAAGTCATAGTGAATGAACAAGTTCATGTTGAATTTAGAATAAGGAAATACAAAGAAAACATTGTGTGTGATGTTGCAGAGATGGATGCTTGTCACTTATTACTAGGCAAGCTCTAGTAGTATGATGTGAATTCAAAGCATGATGGAAGGAGAAAAGTTTATATTGTCTCCAAGAATGGAATGGAATATACTATGAGACCCTTACCAGAAGATGGGAAGGAGCTCCAACATGCATCAAGTGTGATGGTGGTTGGAGAGAAGGAGTTTTTGAAGACTCTCAAGGTGAAGAACACCCCTTTCTTTTCCATAGAGGTGAAAAAAAAAATTAGAGAAAAGAAGATCAGATGAGAAGATTATGGAACCCAAGGAAGTGACACAATCATTGGTCAAGTATAAGGAGATGATTTTAGACTATACCACAAACACTATACCACCTTTTAGGGAGGTAAGCCATTATATCAACTTCATACCTAGTTTCAAATTGCCAAATAGGCATGCATATAGGTCGACAGTAGAGAAAAATAAGGAATTTTCTAGAGAAGTGGAAGAATTTCTTGCAAATGGGTTCATAATAAAAAACATTAGCCCTTGTGTAGTCCTTGCATTGTTGGCTCCTAAGAAGGAAGGTACATGGAGGCTATGTACTAACCCCGAAGCGATAAACAAGATAAATGTTAGATATAGGTTTCCCATTCCTAGAATGGAGGACTTAATTGATCACCTAAAAGGAGAAAATTTCTATTCCAAGATTGATTTGAAAAGTGGATACCACCAAATTAGAATAAAGGAAGGAGATGAGTGGAAAAGTACCTTCAAAATTGATGAAAGACATTATGAGTGGATGCTGATGCCTTTCGACCTCTCAAATGCCCCAAGTAAATTCATGAGATTCATGAATGAGGTGTTAAATCATTTTATTAATCATTTTGTTTTTGTTTATCTTGATGATTTACTAATTTTTAGTAAATATAGTGAAGAACATCTAACACACTTGGAATTGGTTTTGATGAAACTCAAGGAGAAGGTAATAAGGATAAACATGGACAAATGTGGTTTCATGAGGGAGGAATTGGTGTTCCTAGGCTTTGCCATCTCCAAGGGAAACCTCAAGATGGATCCAAAAAAAGTGGAAGCCATTCTCAATTGGTCTACCCCAAGGAATGAAAGTGAGGTAAAAAGAAATCATGGCTTAGTAAGTTTTTATAGAAAATCCATTAAGTGTTTCAGTAATGTGTGTGCCCCTATGATTAATACAATCAAGGGTGGAAGGAGATGTAAATTTGTATGGAATAAGGATGCAAATCGGTCCTTTGAATACTTCAAGAAGAAGGTTGTAGAGGCACCCATTCTTGTTTTGCATAATTTTAAGAAGGTGTTCACCATTGAGTGTGATAAAAGTAATAGGGCCATAGGAGAAGTCCTAAGCCAAGAAGGTAAACTAGTAGCCTTCTTTAGTGAGAAGTTAAATGAGGCAAAGCAAAAATATTCAACATATGATTTGGAAATGTATGAATTGGTTCAATCCTTGAGAAAATGGAGCATTATTTTTTGCCTAAGGAATTTGTGATTTATATTTACAATCATGCTTTGAGCTTATTGAATAAGTAGGAAAAAATAAACCATAGGCATGTCAAATGGATGGAGTAAATCCAAGCATACAATTTCACTGTTAAGCATAAGAAAGGGGTTTCTAAAAAAGTAGTAGATGCCTTTACTAGAAGGAATCTGACCATTCAAGAAACCAAATTAGAGAGCATGGGAATCAATACAATAAAGGTCATGTAAGAAGGAGATGAAGACTTTTCTAAAGCATACCATGTATGCAAGGAGATGAATGATAGGTACCACACTCAATTTTTAGATTTTATGTTGCAAGAAGGATTCCTCTTCAAATGAAGTCAATTATTTATTCCTATAGGTTCCATAAGGGAAAACATAATAAAGAAGAATAATTTTGGGGGATTAGGAGAACACTTTGGTCTAGACAAGACACTAGAACTAGTCAAGATGTTCTATTTCTAACCCAAAATGTAGACATAGGTAAGAAGGTTTGTAGAGAAGTGTATGGTGTGCCAAAATTCCAAGGGAACAAAATCAAATGCATGGTTATACACACAATTTCCCATTCCATGCAAAACTTGGGATTCCATCAGTATGGATTTTGTACTTGGTCTTCCCAAGACTAGATAGGGTTATGATTGCAAATATGTTGTAGTTGATAGATTTTCCAAAATGGCCAATTTCCTTCCTTGTAAGACAAGTCATGATGCTTCACATATTCTTGGGATATTCTTCAAAGAAATTGTAAGGATACATGGACTACCCTTTTCTATACTATCGGATAGAGATCCTAAGTTTTTAGGACATTTTTGGAGGATCTTGTGGAGAAAGATGGGAACAAATTTGGCTTATTCTTTTGCATACCACCCATAGTCAAATGTCCAGATAGAGGTCATAAATAGGTCCTTAGTGAACCTATTAAAATGTCTCATAAAGGACTATGGAGTCACAAGGGATTCATTCCTAGTATAAAATTTTTTTTCCTATAATGATTTAGTGAAAAGGAGTACTAGTCTTATCCCTTTTCGAATTATTTATGGGACTCATCCCAAAGGAGTAATGGAAATAAGGGATGTCAAAAAGATAGAGAGAAAGAGTACACAAGAAGAAGACTTTCAAAAAGTCATGAATGAATTGTACCAAGAAGTCAAGCATAGGTTTGAAAAGACCTTTGAAAAGTACAAGGAGAGGGTAGACAAAAAAAGAAGAGATCTTTAGTTTAAGGTGGGAGATATGGTGATTATTCACCTAAAGGTAGAAAGCCTACCCAAATGAAAACATACTAATTTGATGATGAGGAACATGAGACCTTTCAAAATCTTGTAAAAATATGGCACAAAAGCATAGAAAGTGGAACTCCCTACTGACATTAGTTTATCTAACATTTTTAATGTTTTTGATTTATATCCCTCTAAGGGATCTATTTCTTGTGATACAGATCTTTTGCCTGACTTTTCACCTTGTGACCATTTTGCAAAGTAGAAATTTTTGTGTCCTAGTTAAGTCCTAGGTATCTTCGAGTCTAAGTTCAAGCCCCCTTAAGTATAAGGACTCCTCACTAGGATTTTCATCTTCCACTTCCCCACATTTCATATCCAAGTGGTTTTCCTTTACATTTTGAATCTTACATGTAGCTTAGTACCTAATACAATGGAGATTCCCATAACATGCAAAGATCATTCAAATAATTTTGTTTACTTGTGGCCTATCATATTGTCCATGAAAAGAGGCTTTCAAAAATTTGGACTTCACCTTGTCCTCAATGGGTTTTCAACTCATGAAGGTGATTTCCCATGAAGAGCACCAAATGATGCATATGAGCCACAATCAGAATATGATAAAGTACCTTATGATGAATCCCTATTACTTTTATGATGATATACCTCAAGATGTACTAAAGATCCATTGCAGCTCTCAAAATCATTTTATGCGGAAAAATGAAAATCAACTTCTCCTCGACGAGTTTTCTACCCATGAAGTTTGTTTTCCACAAAATGCAATTCTAGAGGAAATGAAATGAGATGTGGTTCCCTAACTAAGATTTGTACTCCTTATGGACATCTTCAAAACTAAAGAAAGTAGTAAGAAAGAAGGTATATTTAAAAGAAGGCCTGGGTGGAGAAATGAAAATAATCTTCTCCTCAATAGGTTTCCAACCCAAGAGGACAATTTTCCACATTTTAAAGAAAATTAAGTTTATAAGTGAATTGGACTAACATTTTGCATACAAAATATGTTAAGATGATAATGGGAACAATCTAACCATTGCAAGAAGGATATATTAGGTAGGATTTAATTTGGAAAATATTCTTTTGTGGAGTACTATGTTCATAAATTCTTGAAACTTAATGGGAAATGGAAAATGATATAGAGTAAACACAAAGGAAGCAAAAGTTAATTCAAACTTCTACCCAAACCTCCAAATCTCACAAGGGTTGTCTAATGGCTTGGTTCACTTTCATGGAACATACTCTAATTACATGAACTCTCTCCAATAGGTTTCTAATCCCAACTCTTTAAACAAGACACCCAAACCCAACGACACCAACTTGGTGCAAATAATGCTTAGTACCCCAAAGGGAAAAAAATGGGGGATTTTGATGTTCTTGGACTTCCAATCACCAACCAAGGCTTGAAACAATTTAAACTTGACCAAGAAAAGGAAAATCATCTATTGGATCCATTGCAAAACACCCACAACACAAAATGTTGAATTTAACCTGGTAGCCTATTAGGTCTCCTAATTTAGTTTTCCACCAATAACTCCAAAATATTCCATAGGACCTAGTAAAAAAAATGCAGTTTTGAATACCCTTTTCCAAGTGCTAATAAACTCCAAAGTTCCAAGGTTTCACTCCACTCTAGCATGCCCTAACCAATACCATACACACAAGCCTAATTAGCTACTTTAGGCGTGGTTTACAAGGTAAATTAAAAAGGATGGGTTTGTGAAACCAAACCTTCACCTCCAAGATGTTCTCCCCACTCAAAAAATGACATTTTGTTCTTACACCAAGTCCCCAACTTCCTTTCTTATCATTATCCAACAAATTTGCATAAAAATAAGGTCAAATTCATAAGGATACTTAACCTAGGGCTTGCTCTCATAATTCATTGCTCCAACATCCTATTACAAAACATGAAAATTATGAAAGAACATTACCCTAATCTAATCCATACTAATTTGGAAAAAATTTCAATGGTGGAGAATCAAGCTAGGGCGATTTCTTTGGCCAAACCTTTATTTTAAGGGTTTCATAGGGTAGTGACCAAAAACTTAGATAACTTGAGTATTATGATTGATAAAAATTTGAAACTAGAACAAAAATATCCTAAATAAATAAGGCTATCAGATCAATGCAAAGTTCTCACCCTCCATTCATCAAATGCCATACTGTTTGGAAAAATCAGACAAAACTATACTAGAACAACAATTTTTATTAATCAAAAGAGCAAGTACAATATGTTTTTTCATCCATAATTCTCCTTCAAATGTTTAGATCCTTTATAGGCCATTTTGAGTGGGTAGAACCACCCTATGGTAGTTGTAGCCATTCGGAATGGTTATTTCAAAAAGTTGTTAGCAAATTGCAAAAGCTGCTAAGCAACTTTTTGCAAATTTTGCAATTTTTTCCTATATGACCTCATTTGCATACGAATTGAATTCTAACCATTTTGAAAGGTTTTCCTAATGATTTAAACACTTAAACTACCCTAGAAAACATGAAACAAATAAAAATTGACCTTATTTGGACCAAATGATACCTAAGCGTATAATTGCACCATGGGGTCTTATATCCATTGCAAGGGTGGATGGTCTTAGGGAGATCATGTGATCAATCCCTAGACCTTATTACATTAAAAAAAAAAAAAAACATTTTATTAGGTGCTCTAAACCATTATCCCCTACATAAAAGACACTCTAGTCTCTGGAGTGTTGTGGAGTGGAAGATCAAGGCCATAATCTTTAAGAGCTTTCTCTGCCATCAAAGTTGTATCTACTAGTGTTTGCCCCTTCCACTATACTAGGTACTCATAGTATGTCTTCCTTCTAGTTTTATTACTAATTCTCTCATCCAAAAAGGCTTCCACCATGGGTTTAGGCATTGATGTAATGTTCTTTTTCAACTCTTCCTTGAAATCTACAAGTGTACGTCCATCCATATCATTTGAAATAGCACCCTTGAAAGCGTGCAGGTCAAAAACATTAAAAATTGGAGACAAGTTAATATCATTAGGTAAATCAGTTTGGTAGGCATTGTTGCCACACTTCTTAACTATCTTAAATGGGCCAATTTTCTTCATCTACAGTTTTGTGTTCATTTTCTATGGAAGACTTTCCTTATTGAGATGGACCATTACCATATCCCCCACCTTGAACTGTAGTTATTTTTTGCATTTATTTTCCTACTACTTATACTTGGTGAAAGTATCTTGCAATCTATCTTGTACTTACTAATGCACTTCTTTCATAACCTTTGCAAAATCCTTAGCCTATGCACTCCTTCTTTCCATGTCTTTAACATTTTTGAGTTCCAAGGTACCCCTAGGGTGAGTGCCATAAACAATTTGAAAAGGATTTAGGCCAGTACTCCTATTAATGGAATCATTAAAGGAAAACTCTGCTTGGAGTAAGACACAATCCCATGAAACTCCATGTTGCTTGGAAATACACCTTACCATGTTTCATAAGGACCTATTGACTACCTCAGTCTATCCATCAGATTGAGGATGATAGGAAGATGAAAAACACAAGTTGGTTCCTAACTTTCTTGAAAAGGTCCTCCAAAAATGCCCCAAAAACTTAGGATCCCTATCATATATGATGGGAAATGGTAGACCATGAATCCTAACAACTTCTTTGAAGAACAAACTTGCTACATGGGAGGCATCATGAGTAGTCTTGCAAGCAATGAAATGGGCCATTTTAGAAAACCTATCCACAACTACAAAGATGCTATCATAACCTGAGCCCTACATTTGATGTGCCTCCCTTTGCTTGTTGACAAATCAAACATTCCTCTACATATCTCCTAACATCAGTCTACAATTTTGGCCAAAAATAAAATCTCCTAACCAACTCTAAAGTTTTATCCACTCAAAAATTTCCTGCTAAACTACCACAATTATTTTCCTTTATGATGTTCTCCCTAATTAATCCCTTGGGATACAAAGTTGACCACCCTTGAACAAAATGCCTTCTTGTAAAATCTACTCACCAAAATTAGTAAGGTATCTTTCTCCCATAGGTTTGAAAACTTGGTATGCCTCCTTGAAATCTTCATATTGCTCATACATGTCCTTGATTACATGGATCTAAATGCCCTCCAACTAAACCTCTTGAATTTTAGAACTCCTCCTACTAAGTGCATCAACAACCTTGTTAGTTTCTAACTTTTTATGTTTAATAGTGAATGTCTAAGCTTGTAGAAACTCCATCCATTTCATATGCCTATGATTTAACTTTTCTTTCCTATTCAAGAAGCTTTATGCATGGTTATTATTATATTAAAAAAATTCCTTAAGAAATAAGTAATTCCTCCATTTCCTAAGGGACTGCACCATAGCATAGAGTTCAAGGTCATAGGTTGAGTATTTTTCTTGGACTCATTATGCTTTTCACTGAAAAAGGCCACAAGCTTACTCTTTTGACTTAGAACACCTCCAATTTCCTTATTGCTAGCATCACACTCCACTATAAATAATTTATAAAAGTTAGGGAGCACCAAAATAGGTTGGTCTACAATTTCTTTTTCAAGCATTCAAAAGAGCCATTAGCCTCCTTGGTCCAAGAGAACACACATTTCCTTCCCCCCTTTATGCTATTTATCATTGGAGCACACACACACTAAATTTTCTTATAAATTTTCTATAAAAGCTACACATAACATGAAAGCTCTTCACCTTTGATGGAGTGGTGGGTGGTGGCCAGTTAAGGATGGCTTCAACCTTAGAACAATCTATTTTTATCTCTCCACCTAATATAACAAACCCCAAAAAAATTAGTTCTATCTGCAAAAAAGAACATTTCTCCAAGGTTATAATCAATTTCTCTTCATGAAGCCTATTCAAAACCAAATCAAGCTGTCTTAAATGCTCATCCCTATCCTTGCTGAATATCAAAATTTCATCTAGGTACACAACAACAAACTTGTCCAAGAAAGGTTTTAGGACTTCATTCATTAGTGTCATAAAGGTGCTAGGTGTAGTACATAAGACACAACATACAAGCCTTCTAAGGTCTTAAATGTTGTTTTCCACTCATCTCTACCCATGATCCTAATTTGATGATATCCACTCTTGAGGTCCACCTTTGAATAGATACTTGCCTTCCCCAAATAGTTCAAGAGGTCCTCTATTCTTCGCATAGGAAACCTATATCTAATGGTTATCCTAATAATTTATCTAGAATCCATACACAATCTCCAACTACCATCCTTTTTAGGAGCTAGGACTATAGGGACTACACATGGGCTTATACTTTTCCTAATGAACCGATTAGCCAACAACTCTTCAATTTGTTTTACAATTTTTTCATTCTGCTCTAGGCTCATCTTGTAGACTTCCTTATTTGGAAGTTTAGCCCTTGGGATGAAGTCTATACAATGACTGATGTCTCTTTAAGGTGCCAAGGTCTCTAGTTGGTTTCTTGTAACTATCCCCCTATACTTCTCCAAAAAATCTCTTACCTCCTTGGGTCCAACATTGATAACTTTGGGTGGATCTTGTGATTACTTGATGGGATGCTTTTGAGGTCTAACAACCAATGCATAACAAGGTGTATCCTTCTCTTTAGTTACCCTCATGGATTCTTTCTCTCCTACCAACATCACTCCATTTGTAATAGGGTTCCCATAATTAGGCAAAGCTGGCATAGTGTACTCAACTCCATCCTTGGTTATAGTATATACATTTGTCTTAGCATCATGTTTGGCACACACATCATATTGCCATGGCCTCCCAAGAAGAAAATGGCATGAATCCATCTCTACCATATCACATAAAACTTTTTCATTATATTCTCCTATCTTGAATTCCACCCACAATTGCTCATTTATGAGGGTTTGTTTGTCTTTTGTCAACCATGACACCTTATAGGGGTAAGGGTGAGGTATTGTTGTTAGTTTCAACTTATCTACCATCTCCTTAGAGGCAACATTATTAGAGGATCCATAATCCACTATAACTCTACAAACTTTGTTATTAACTTTGCATTAGGTTTTAAATAATATTTTTCTTTGAGGTGGTTCTTTAGTTGTTGAGGCTCTGATTATGGTTCTTTCCATCATCAAGGACTCACCATGCTCTAGAATTGCAGGTTTAGAAGTGGTAGATTGGTAAGAAGTGACACTTTGATTGTCCTCCTCTTGGGTCAATTGGATTCTCCTATCCCCTTGCTTGTTCTTTTTAGGGCATCTAAAGGACTGATTTCCTATCTAATTACAAGTGAAACATTTTCCAGTGAACACACTAGGCCCCCTTCCACTAGACCTTCCTCTACCATTGGATCTCTTGCCCCTAAATGTTCCTCTATTTGTAGACTCCCCATTAGCATTTGATCTACTAGACTCTTCTTGACTTTTGTTAAAGGATCCCCTTCCATGGAACCTACCTCTGCCCCTATTGTTTATACCTCTACCCCTACTACTTGTATCCCCTTTTCTCTTATGTTTCTCTTCAATTTTTAAAGCCATATTAAAACACTGACGTACAAAACCCAAAGTAAACAATGTTAACTCATCTTGAATGCTATACTTTAAACCATTTACATACCTTGCAAGTTTTTTCTTCTCAATCTCATACACATTGGCTCTAAGGGTTAGATAGTGGAATTCTTGAGTTTAGGTGTTGGCATCCAAGTCTCTTTGTCTGAGATTCTACAACCTTTTGTGTACCAACACCTCATAGTATTCTGGTATGACCTACTTTCCAATCTCTACCTTCATCTTCTTCCAAGTGGCAATCTACTCCTTGTTCTCATCCAATCTTTCATTTTGCAAAAAGTTCCACCAACTCAAGGTAGGGCCTTTGAGTTTGGCCTTAGAAATCTTGACCTTCTCATTTTCAAGGGTCTTGTCACATTCAAAATGGTTATCTAAGGCTTCAATCCAATCCATACATTCATCAGGGTCTAACTTACCATGAAAAGTGGGTAAGTCCCCTTCTCCTTTCTTTCCAACCCTCTTCAATGTAGCAAGAAAGGGCCTCTGATCTATAGGGATATTCTCTTGTTCTTCATTCCCTTCTATCTCCTTAGGTTCTGATTCATCATCACTCCATTTCCTCATCTTATTCTTGAGTCTATCCAACTCCCTCTTCATAGTCCTATTCTCTTCCTAGACTACCCTACTCTTTGGCATCTATTCCTTAACTAGCTTGGCTAGTTGCAATTTGGTGATCCTTAATGGGATCTCCCTTTTAGGTTCTTCTCATCCATTAGACATTGTGTCTCAACAAATGAAAGATGCTCTAATACCACTTAATGTAGAGTAAGCACAAAGGAAGCAAAAGTTAATTCAAACCTCTACTGAAACCTCCAAATCTCATAAAGGATTGTTCAATGTCTTGGTTCACTTTCCATGGAGCATAATCTAACTACACAAACTATCTCCAATAGGTTTCTAATCCCAACTCTTTAAACATGACACCCAAACCCAGCTACACCAACTTGGTACAAACAAGGCTTAGTACCCCAAAAGGAAAAAATGCAAGATTTTGATGTTCTTGGCCTTCCAATTACCAACCAAGTCTTGAAAAAACTCAAAATTTACCAAAACAAGGAAAATCATCTATTGGATCCACTACCAAAAACCCACAATACAAAATGTTGAATTTGACCTAGTAGCCTATTAGGTCTCCTAATTCAGTTTTCCACCAATAACTCCAAAATATTCCAAACAACCTAGCAAAAAAAATGTAGTTTTGAATACCCTTTTTCAAGTTCTAATAAACTCCAAAGTTCCAAGGTTTCACTCCACTGTGACATGTCCCAACCAATACTATGCACATAGGCCTAATTAGCTACTTTAGGCATGATTTACAAGGTGAATGACAAAGGATGGGTTCATGAAACCAAACCTTCCTCTAGGATTTTCTCCCCACTCAAAAAAGGACATTTTTTTCTTACACCCAGTCCCCAACTTCCTTCCTTATCATTATCCAACCAATTTGCATAAAAATAAGGTCAAATTCACAAGGATACTTGACCTAGGGCTTGCTCTCATAATTCACTACTACAACCTCCTATTCCAAAAAATGAAAAATATGAAAGAACATTACCCTAACCTGCTCCATACCAATTTGGAACAAATTACAATGGTGGAGATTCAAGCTAGGGCCATTTCTTTAGCCAAACCATAATTTTAATGGTTTCATAGGGTAGTGACAAAAAAATTTGGATAAATTGAGTATTATGATTGATAAAAGCTTGAAACCAAAACCAAAATATTCTAAATAAATAGGGCTATTAGATCAATGCAAATTTCTTACCCTCCAATCATCAAATGCCATACTGTATGAAAAAATTAGACAAAACTTTACTAGAACAACAAATTTTATTAATCAAAAGAGCAAGTACAATATGTTTCTTTATCCATACTTCTCCTTTAGATGTTTAGAGCCTTTATAGGCCATTTTAAGTGGGTAGAACTACCTTATGGTAGTTTTAGCCATTGGGAATGGTTGTTTCAAAAAGTTATTACCAAATTGTAAAAGTAGCTAAGCAACTTTTTGCAATTTTTTGCTATATGACCTCATTTTCTTACTAATTGAATTCTAACCATTCCTAAAGGTTTTCCTAATTCTTTAAACACTTAAACTACCCTAGGAAACATGAAGGAAATCAAAATCCATCTTATTTGGACCATATGATACCTAGACTTATAATTGTACCATGGGGTCTTGTATCCATTAGAAGGGTGGATGGTTTTAGGGAGATCATGTGATCAATCCCTAGACCTTATTACATCAAACGAAAACAAACATTTCATCAGGTGATTTGCACTAGAAAAAGTAAGTGTGAAATGATGGAAAGTTACTATTGGGCCAATGGAATAGTGAAAAGACACTAATTTATCCGTTAAGAACCCCACATTTACCATTTCAATAGATTTATCCTTTAATTCATTTGTGTGGCACGAATCCTTAAGATCATTAGGTGAATTAAAACTCCTATATAGATGGAAACATAAATAATTATACAAACTATCACTCTTTCTTGAACTATTATTCTGTTAATTTGTACAACTTTTTCAAATAGCCTGCATTTGTAAATTTTCTATTCTTTTCTCCTCCTAGATTCAAAATTCAAATCATTCTCACATAGAATGGTAACTAGATTTGTGGGCTTTGATGGATTGAATGGAATCAAGTCCACACTGCAGAATTTCATTGACACTTCTCTCCATTTTTATGATACACAAGACTTTCAAAAGAGAGTAAAATTGGAGCCAATTCATCCCATAACCAAGAAGCTCTAAGGATGTGGGCTAGTTGAAGAAGTTGGTTTCCCAATAGCATTCCAAGCCCCAAAATTTATCTATGAATGCATAAATCACTACAACCTAGATACTAGGTAGATTGTATTTCTTGATGATATGATATTGATTTCCATTGATAGAAAAATAGTACTGAATTTTCTACGAATTCTAGAGTGGTAGGAGTTTTTAGACATGATAATTAGTGTACTTGTCTCTAGGTTTTTCACAAAGAAAATGGTCTAGAGAAAGGAGAATATGTAGACATGGTTTCAAAAGTTGTGGAGCACCAAGAGTAAGGTCCCTAAGACCCTTTTTTGTACTAATCTCAAACCTAAGATTGTAGACATTCTAGTTCTTTTGCACACATTGAAAGGTGAGGTAGATGCTTTAAATTTCATTGAGAAATACTTTGGTACAAGTTATCTACTTAAATAGCCAATATATTGATTGGGCTCATGAGCTAAGTGAGAATCTATCCAATGCTCTTAGTTCTACAAAGTTATACAACACCTTCTATATGTCTTCTTTTTTTATTTACATGCTATCTTCTTTATAGTTATGAATAGGCCTCCCAAGGGTAAAAAATTTCCCTAACAATGTGAATTCCTATGAATTCCACCCATGTTTGCAGTTGGAAAATAGTTATGCTGAATATATAAGAGTTAATGATGCATTTACAATGAGAATTTGCAAGGATCTTCAAGGATTCCTAGAGAGGAGATTCAATCTAGAAGCAATGGTAGCTATTAGTCAATTTGGAAGCTATTTTATCTAGTTATGATCTTTCTTGTATTTACATCTTGCAGATTTTGATGGATTTCCCTTGAAGCTACTGATGTATTTGAGTGACATGATTATGCTAATTGAGATAGTGAGGCAATTGATCCAAGTGAAAGTGCTAAGTGGGAGTTTGAAGAAGAAGGCATATGAGTTCACTATGAACGTGGGTGCTTTCAGCTGTGAGATCCATTCTAAAGGAAATAACATATTGATGGCCTTCAAGATGAAATATTTATTGCAAATGTATAAGGTATTAAGGCCCATGTTTGACCAAAATGGGGATGCAAAATAAGTTTTGTAGATTGGGAGTGTCATCAAGCACATTTCCATGGTTGTAGACTACTAGGTAGATTGTAAAGATGAATTTGAGAGTCGGGACCATAATTTTGCTAGATTCATAGTGAATAAAGTAAAAATATATCAAGTCAACCTTAATGTTTAATGAATTGAAGATGATGGGTAGA
Organism: Cupressus sempervirens; assembly: GCA_028749045.1. NCBI lineage: Eukaryota > Viridiplantae > Streptophyta > Pinopsida > Cupressales > Cupressaceae > Cupressus > Cupressus sempervirens. The sequence continues at coordinate 119,150,021 of CM053793.1, forward strand.
ATATGTACAATAATACATATTTAACAAAGATAAGAAATACCCCTATTAGTTCAAAGCCCTATGAAGATGTTTGGGATGATCTAGATATTATGATGGCAAAAATTGTTAAAAGGATTGGGAAGTGGTTTGGTGTAGAGAACCTAATCAAATGGTTTTTTTTCTTGATGTAATAAGATATAGGGATAGATCAAATGATCTCCCTAAGATCATCCACTTTTGTAAGGGACACAAGACCCCATGGTGCAATTATAAGCCTAGGAATCAATTGGTCCAATAAAGTGGATTTTGATTAATTTCATGTTTTCTAGGTTAGTCTAGGTGTTTAGAGAATTATAAGAATCTATATGAGTCGGTAGAATCCATTCTGAAAGAAAATGTTCTCCTAGAGAAAAAATTTCAAAAAAGTTGCTTAACAACTTTTGTAATTTTGTTGACAACTTTTCAAACAAACAAATCCCAATGGCTAGAAATATCACAAGGTGGTTTGAATAGTTTCAAATGGACTATAAAGGTTCTAAACATTTGAAGGAGGAGGTAGTATGAAGAAATACATGGTAACTTGCTCTTTAATCAATAAAAATATGTTGTTCCAGTGCATTTTTTCTAATTTTTTTCGTACAGTATGGTACCTGATGGTTGAATGGTGAATTTTTTGCATTGATCACTTGGCATTATTTATTTACAAGTTTTTGGTTTTGGTTTCAAGTTTATGTCAATCACTGTGCTCAATATATCCAATTTGTTACGCTGTTGGTCTAAGAAACCATTAAAATCGGGGTTTGGTCATAAAAATGTCCCTAAGTTCAATCTCCACTAGTGGAATTCTTTCCAATTTGGCATAGAGCAAGTTAGGGGTGTGCCTTATCACATTTTTCATGTTTTGGAATAGGAGGTTGCAATAGTGATTTTTAAGAGCAAGCCCTAGCTCAAATAGATAGTGATTGGAGTGTCCATCCCATCCCGAGGCCTATCTCCTTGCTTCTATCCATCCAATAGTTCTCTTCCTCCATTTTTATATGTATTTGACCTACTTTTAATGAAGTTTGAATGGATAGGGAGAAGGAAGGAGTTTGAGGACTTGGAATAATAATAAGATACCCTTATTTGATTTAGGAGAATAGCTTGGTGGTGGAGGTTTGACTTCATGAACCCATCCTTTACCATTTTCTTTGAAAACCAAGCCTAAAATAACTAATTAGGCCCATGTACTTGGTACTGGTAAAGAAATGCTAGAGTGGAGTAAGACCTTAAACTTTGGAGTTTACTAGTACTTGAAAAATGGTATTTGAATATGCATTTGGTTCCCTAGGTCCTTTGTTAAGTTTAGAAGCTATTGGTCGAAAACTGTTTTAGGAGACCTACTAGGCTACTAGGTCTAATTGAGCATCTTGGGTTGTGGGTTGTTGGGAGTGCATTCAATGGATTTTTTTCCTTGTTTAGGTTGAGTCTAATATGTTTCATGCCCTTTTTGGTGGTAGAAAGGCCAAGAATAGAAAAATTCCCATTTTACCCATTTTGAGGAAAGTTGCCATATTTGCATTAGGTTGGATGCAATTGGTTTTGAGTCTTACTTGTGGAAGGTGGGTCTATAAACCTAGTTCAGATTTTGTTAGGAGGAGTATCCACTAAGGAAAGTAAACTAATTACTTTGTTCAAACCTTTGTCAAGAATTTGGAGGTTGTGTAGGAGTTAGGTTGATACTTGCTTCCTTGTGGTTGCTCTGCATGAAGTGGTATTAGAGCCACTTTGATCTTGTTGTGATATCATTTCTGATGGAGGAGAAGAACCTAAAAGAGAGATCTCCATGAGGATCACTAATGTGGAACTAGCCAAGCTAATCAAGGAACATATGGCTAAAAGTAGAGTAGTTTGGGAAGAGAATAGGACTATGAAGAGGAAGTTGGAGAGACTCAAGAAAAAAATGAGGAAAGGGACCTTGATGAATGTATGGATTGGATAGAGGCCTTAGAAATTAGAAGGTCAGGATTTCCAAGGCCAAACTCAAAGGCCCTACCTTAAGTTGGTGGAATCTTTTACAAAATGAAAGGCTGGATGAGAACAAGGAGTAGATTGTCACTTGGAAGAAAATGAAGGCAAAAATCAAAAACCAGTTCATACCTAAAGATTATGAGGTGTTGGTACACAAAAGTTTGTAGAATCTCTAGCAAAGAGACTTGGATGTTAGCACCTACACTCAAGAATTCTACAATTTGACTCTTTGAGCCAAGATGTCTAGGATTGGGAAGAAAAAACTTGCAAGGTGTGTAAATGGTTTAAAATATAGCATTCAAGATGAATTAACATTGATTAGTCTTGGTTCAGTACATTAGTGTTTTAATATGGCTTTGAAAATTGAAGTAAAACATAAATGAAAAGAGGATACAAGAAATAGGGATAGAGTAAACAACAATAGGGGTACAAGTAGGTTCCATGAAAGGGGGTCCTTTAACAAAAGTCAAGATGAATCTAGTGGTTCAAATGTTGAATGTGAGTCTACAAATAGAGGGACATTTAGGGGTAGAAGATCCAATGGTAGAGGAAGGTCTAGTGGGAGAGGACCTAGTGTGTTCACTAGAAAATGCTTCACTTGTAACTAAGTAGGATATCAGTCCTTTAGGTTCCCTGAGAAGAACAAACAAGGAGATAGGAGAATTCAATTAACCCAAGAGGTAGATAGTTAGAGTGTTATCTCTTACCAATCTACCACTTCTAGACTTGCACTTCTAGAGCATGGTGAGTCCTTAATGATGCAAATAATAATTCTAAAAGCCCCTACAATAGTAGAACCACCTCAAAGAAAGTCATTGTTTAAAACTTTTTGTAAAGTGAATAATAAAGTCTGTAGGGTTATATTAGATTCTAGTTCTTCTGATAATGTTGCCTCTAAGGAGATGGTAGATAAGTTTAAATTAATGACAATACCTCACCCTTACCCCTATAAGGTGTCATGGTTGACTAAAGACAAACAAACACTCATAAAGGAGAAATTGTGGGTGGAGTTCAAGATAGAGGAATACAATGATAGAGTTTTGTGTGATGTGGCAAAGATGGGTGCATGCAATTTGCTTCTTGGGAGGCCATGGAAATATGATGTGTGTTCCAAACATGATGGAAATAAAAATGTCTATACTATAACCAAGGGTGGGGTTGAATACACTATGCCACCTTTTCTAGATGATGGGAACCCACTAAAAATGGGCTGATGTTGGTAGGTGAGAAAGAGTTTATGAAAATCACTAAGGAGAAGGACACACCTTACTATGCATTGGTAGTCAGACCTCAAAAACACCCCATCAAGTAGCCACAAGACCCAACCAAGGTTGTCAATATTGGACCCAAGGAGGTAAGAGACTTGTTGGAAAAGTATAGAGGGAAAGTTGCAGGCAACCAACCAAAGAGATTGCCACTTGAAAGGGATGTCAATCATTGCATATAATTCATCCCAAGGGCTACACTAACCAACAAAGTAGCATACAAGATAAGCCCTAAGTAGAATGAAGAAATATCAAATCAAATTGAAGAGTTGTTGGCTAAGGGGTTCATTAGGAAAAGTATAAGTCCATGTGTAGTCCCTGCAGTCCTAGCTCCTAAAAAGATGGCACTTGGAGATATTGTATAGATTCTAGAGAAATCAATAGGATAACCATTATATATAGGTTTCCTATGGCAACGATAGAAGACCTCTTTGATTTTTTGGGAAAAGAAAGTATTTATTCAAAGGTGGATATCATCAAATTAGGATTAGAGGTGGAGATGAGTGGAAAATAATAGTTAAGACCTCAAAAGGCCTATATGAGTGGCTTGTGATGTCTTTTGGCTTGTCTAATGCACCTAGCACCTTTACGAGACTAATCAATGAAGTCCTAAAACATTTCTTGAATTTTTTTTTTGTTGTGTACTTAGATGATATCTTAATATTCAGCAAGGACAGAGATGAACATTTAAGACACTTAGATTTGGTTTTCAATAGACTTCATGAAGAGAAATTAATGATAAACTTGGATAAATCTTCATTTTTTCAGATAGAGTTGATCTTCTTGGTGTTTGTGATATCAGGAAGAGAGTTAAAAATGGATGCTTCCAAGGTTGAAGCCATCCTTAACTGGCCACCACCCACCACTCCATCAAATGTAAAGAGTTTTCATTGTATGTGCAATTTTTATAGAAAATTTATCAGGAATTTCAATGGTGTATGCACTCCTATGATCAATACAATAAAAGGAGGAAGGAAATGTGTGCTTTCTTAGACCAAGGAGGCCAATGATTCATTTGAATTCTTGAAAAAGAAGATTATAGACCAACCCATTTTGGTGCTCCCTAACTTTTATAAATTGTTTATAGTTGAGTGTGATGCTAGAAACAAGACAATTGGAGGTCTCTTAAGCTAGGAGGGTAGGCCTATGGACCTTTTTAGTGAAAAGCTCAATGAGGCCAAGCAAAAATATTCAACATATGACCTTGAACTCTATGCTATGGTGTAGTCCCCTAGAAAAAGGAGGCATTACTTACTGCCTAAAGAATTTGTTGTGTATATTGATAACCATGACTTAAGCTTCTTGAATAGGAAAGAAAAGTTAAACCATAAGAATGTGAAGTGGATAGAATTTATGCAAGCCTACAAATTCACAATTAAAAATAGAAAAGGAGAAACCAATAATTTTTTTGATGCACTTAGTAGGAGAAATTTGAAAATTTAGGAAGTTTAGTTGGAGAGCATTGGTATCCATACAATGAAAAGACACGTATGAGCAAGATGAGGATTTCAAGGAGGCATATCAAGTCTACAAATCCATGGGAGAAAGGTATCATACAAAATTTAGTGAGCATATTTTGCAAGAAGGACTTTCATTCAAAGGGGGTCAGCTTTGTGTTCCCAAGGGATCTGTTAGGGAGAATATTATAAAGGAAAAACATTGTGGCAATTTAGCAAGGCATTTTGCATTTGACAAAACTCTAGAGTAGGTTAGGAGATTTAATTTTTAGCCAAAAATGAACACTAATATTAGGATATTTATTGAAGAATGTCTAATTTGTCAACAAGAAAAGGGAGGAACATCAAATGTAGGACTCTATACACCACTTTTAATACCTCACAAGACTTGGGATTCAGTAAGTATAGATTTTCTTGTTGGACTTCCAAGGACTAAATCAGGTTATGATAGAATTTTTGTAGTTGTGGATAGGTTTTCTAGAATAGCTCATTACATATCTTCCAAGACTACTCATGATGCCTTCCATATAGCAAGTTTCTCTTCAAAGAGGTTATTAGACTTCATGGTTTTCCCTTGTCCATAATATCTGATATGGATCCAAAGTTTTTGGGGCATTTTTGGAGAATCTTGTGGAGAAAGTTAGGAACCAATTTTTTGTTTTTCATGTACCTATCATCCTTAATCTAATGGATGGACTAAGGTAGTCAATAGTTCCTTAGGAAAAATGTTGAGGTGCCTCTCTAAGCAACATGGAGTATCATGGGATTGTATTTTACCCTAGGAAAAATGTTCCTTTAATGATTCCATCAATATAAGTACTAGTCTAACTCCTTTCCAAGTTGTTTATGGCACTCACCCTAGGGGTACATTGGAACTCAGAGATGTTAAGGAAATGGAGAAGAGGAGTACACAAGGTGAAGATTTTGTAGAGGTTATGAAAGAAGTCAATTAGCAGGTGCAAGTTAGATTGTAAGATACTTCCATTAAGTACAAGTAGCAGGTAGATAAAATAAGATAACGACTTCAGTTCAAAGTGGGGACATGGTAATGGTTCATCTTAATAAGGAAAGGCTTCCAAAGAAGATTCATAAAAAACTACTAATGAAAAAGATTGGCCCATTTAAGATACTCAAGAAGTGTGGAAACAATGCTTATCAAATTGATTTGCCCCCTGATATTAACTTGTCTCATATTTTTAATGTTTCTGACCTGTATGCTTTCAAAGGTACTTTTTCAACTAATGTGGATGTAGGTACACTTGAAGAATTCAAGGAGGAGTTAAAGAAGGCTATCCCACCTATGCCCAAACTAGTGGTGGAAAATATTTTGGATAAAAGGATCAGTAAGAAAACAAGGAGGAAGACATATTATAGTGGAAGGGGAAAACAATAGCAGATGCAACTTGGATGATTGAAAAGGCTCTTAAGGCCAATGGAATTGATGCTTCACTTCTCAATACTCTAGAGATTTTAGTTTCTTTGATGCAAGGGAGAATGGTGTAGAGAACCTAATCAAATGGTTTTTCTTCTTGATGTAATAAGGTCTAGGGATAGATCAAATGATCTCCCTAAGACCATCCACTTTTGTAAGGGACACAAGACCCCATGGTGCAATTATAAGCTTGGGCATCAATTGGTCCAACAAAGTTGATTTTGGTTAATTTCATGTTTTCTAGGCTAGCCTAGGTGTTTAGAGAATTAGAAGAATCTAGTTTGCAAGAAAATGTTGTCCTAGAGCAAAAATTGTAAAAAAGTTGCTTAACAACTTTTGCAATTTTGCTGACAACTTTTCAAACAAATAAATCCTAATGGCCAAAAATATCATAATTTGGTTTGATTAGTTTCAAATGGCCTATAAGGGCTCTAAAATTTTGAAGGAGGAGGTAGTATGAAGAAATACAAGGTAACTTTCTCTTTAATCAATAAAAATATGTTGTTCCAGTGCGTTTTTCTTGAGTTTTTCTGTACAATACAATACCTAATGGTTGAATGGTTAATTTTTTTCATTGATAAGTTAGAATTTTTTATTTAAAATTTTTATTGTTTTGGTTTCAAGTTTCTATCAATCACTATGCTCAAGATATCCAATTTGTTAGGTTGCTAGTCTGAGAAACCCTTAAAATCAGGGTTTGGTCATAAAAATGTCCCTAACATGAATCTCTACCAATGAAATTCTTTCCAATTTTTCATGGAGAAAGTTAGGGTGTGATTTATCATATTTTTCAAGTTTTGGAATAGGAGGTTGTAGCAGTGATTTTTAAGAGCAAGCCCTAGGTCAAATATTTATATTTATTTAACCTAGTTTTAATGAAGTTTGAATGGATAGGGAGAAGTAAGGAGTTTGAGGACTTGGAATAAGAACAAGATACCCTTATTTGAGTTAGTAGAATAGCTTGGTGGTGGAGGTTTGACTTCATGAACCCATCCTTTACCATTTTCCTTGAAAAGCAAGCCTAAAGTAGCTAATTAGGCTTGCATACTTGGTACTGGTTAAGACATGCTGGAGTGTAATGAGACCTTGAAACTTTGGAGTTTTTTGGTACTTAATAAAATTTATTTGAATATTCATTTTCTTCCCTATTTCCTTTTTTAATTTTAGAAGTTATTGGTTAAAAACTATTTTAGGAGACCTACTACGCTACTAGGTCTAATTGAGCATCTTGAGTTGTTGGTTGTTGGTAGTGCATTCAGTGGATCGTTTTCCTTATTGAGCTTAATTATAAGATATTTCATGCCTTTTTTGGTGGTAGAAAGGCCAAGAATAGAAAAATTACCATTTTTCCCATTTTAAGGAAAGTTTCCATATTTGCACTAGGTTGGATGCAATTGTTTTTAAGTCTTACTTGTGGAAGGTCAGTCTAGAAACCTAGTTTAGAGTTTGTTAGGAATATGTATTTTTTTCTCAAGAAGGTCTAGATTTGATTGGGAAGTTTTGATGGGAGGAAAAAAATATTGGCTTTTGAGAAGGTCGAGCTTGAGTACTTATAACAAAGAAAATATAGATAAAAAATAATTATATCTTTTCTAGTGTACTAGATATACATGTCATCTATAAGATATTTTCAAATCAAAACAAAAAAAGATGATTTGCATTTTTTTTTTTGACGGGAACTACACCCTATATTTTTTATAGTTAAAAAAGGGACTTCAAAATAAAAGAAATGAATAAATTCTTACTCAAAAAAATTTAAAAAAATGATAGGCATAAATTTTATCCAATTCTACACATTTCATTAGTTTACATCAATTTCAAATTCTAAGCACAAATACCATTTTTTTTGTCATTAATGTTGAACTATGGCATTTTGATATCAAGTTTCTTCATAAAAGGTGACACTGGTTTGTTCTTTTACCCCTTCACTAGTTATTGATGCTCAATTAGAAGCTAAGAAGAAAGGAGAGGAACCAAAAGATTGTATTATTACTCCAGTTCATGTCATAGTAGTCCTATTCCAACTATGAGTGCTACACTTCTCCTACCAAATAGCTCTCAAGTGCAAGTAGTAGATTTGGTAGATGGAGGAAGAAGTGATAGTGAGTCCACCAAGTTAGATCAAGTAGTTAAGAAGACTACAAAAATGGATAAACGTCAAGAGTCTTCAAAGCTTGTCTCTCGAGCCCAAAAGAATTCATTCTTCTTGATCGTGGAAAAAATTACTCTAGTCAAGAGGAAGATGTTTAGCATATATTTACTTGGGACAACTTAAAAGGTGATATGCACTAATTCCTTGTTGGAGGAAACTATGGAGAGAAAGAGAAAGACAAAGGATGAAGGGGCTCCCAATAAAGACACCTTATCTCTTATGGTTCACTCTAGATCTACATTGAGTAAGGTCAAGAAGTAGAATAACCTATCTATTTTGGGACAAGACCTAGAAACAAGACACCTAATAATGGAGATTGTGAAACCCACCAAGGATGGTAGAATTGAGGATATGTTTGCCAATGATTTTACTCTGTATTCAATAGATCTTGGAGAAGCCAAACATGACACCAAGGTTGGCTTATGAAAGTTGAAAAATGAGGTAACTGAAGGAAAATTAGAGAACCTCAAATTGTCAAAGTTTAGGATGAAGGTAGAGACTAAAGATTTGAATAGACTTAGCAGACAATTGGTCACCCTGTTGGCAAGTATCTCTAGAATTCCCATGACTAGTAATCCTACTATTATAGATATTCAAGCTCAGTTTCAAGAAGATAAGAATTTTGGCTAGATTGGAAAAGAATGGAGTGATAAGCTTAAATCACAAGGGCTCTCCATTATAGAGAAAATCAAAAATGTTATCTTAAGAATACAAACAAGAAAGATAATATTTCATGTAATAGAAATACCCTAGCCACAAAGAGAACTAAGAGTGATGATTGTGTATCCCTATTGAAGATGATTATTCAAATGAAATCAAACAAAGCATCAAAGCTAAGATTTTTCCCAAAGAAGATGAATCTTTATTTGAATGGTTACAAAGCATGTAGTTCAAGCTAGAAATGGTCTTGGAGGAAGAGAAAGGCCTAACAAAGATTGAGGATAAGGTAAAGAAAGATCAAGATAGAGATTATGAACTCCTAAAGTATTGTACATAGATTCGCAAAATAGTGGGCAAAGAAAAGGAGTAATTAGAATCACTATCATGAAAACCAATTTCTCCAATTTTATACATAGTCTAACAAGCATATCATCAGGTCACCAGAACAAAGTTTTTGAACTTGAAAAACTTGGTAGATGCATACATGTGTCCATGGAGGAATTGCAAGAAAAACTAAATGTTGTCAAGGATTTGGCTAGGGAACACTTTAGATGGCCCTTGAGATATACTAATGTGAATTTACAAAGACATGAAGAGCTGATTCCAATTATTATTTTTTCCAAGTCCTATAGGACAAAATAAAAGAAAGGGAAGAAGGAGAAGTGATTCATATTCCACCCATTCCATTTTAATTTTTGTAATCACTATAATAGACAAACTAGCTCTTTGCCATTTGTCAATTTTGAGAAGACGAACCGATTAAACTTCCTTTGTAATGGTCATCTTGGAATCCTATATGTATGATAATGAAAGATTCATAAAATGTCAACAAATTTTTGTTATGAAAGACTTGAGGTTACAGATTCAATTGAATGGTATTTTTGTATCAATCATTTTCTATTCCATTTGAAATAGTTGTCTCCTTTTATCTAGGATTAAAGTGAGGAATAAATAGAGTTTTTTTCCCCCTATTTTAATATAGTGAGTTGGATGTGATAGGAATTGTCACTTATAATTCAAAGAGATTCTTTAGATATTTTCATTCAATATAACTTTATCCACAAAATTAGCTCCGAGATAGATCAATTAATCTTAGTGTATATTACCTATGAATTCATAAGATGTGTGATTTTTTTAGATTTGACTAACCCTAAAATTGTTACTTCTTGCCTAAGTTGAATTCTATATAGGTTTGACTTACTTTTTCCTCTCCTATTCCCTACTTAAGAACATACCCTGCTTGGATTTAGGAATAAACAAAATTCATTGTAAATTTCATAATAGGGAGCTATACCTAACAATTTAGAGGAAAGTAAATCTTCAAGAGGCCACTTTCCAAACTATTTTAATCAAAATTTGTTCAAAAATTAGGGCATTTGTGAGTCAGAACTAGAAAGAACAAACCTGTTTAGTAACAGATTTTTTATGACTCCACTAGGGAAACAAATAGTCACTCAACTAATAGATATTATAACATTAGGAAAATTGGTACTACCTCATAAGAATATTGTCCCAAATCTCTAACCTAGTCTTGGTTTCCAAGATGACCAAGAAGACATAATTTTATCTCTAAATACATTTGTTTGGAGAAATAGGAGGAACATTGAACATTATAGAAACACTAGCCAAGTATTGAAAGAAGAAGAAACTAGAGTTGAAGCATTAGAAAGAGTTATTTAGAGGAGAGACATTCGAAGGGTAGAAATATAGAAGAGATGTGAGGATCAAAGACAAAACTAACCTAGCACATTGGAACAAACAAGGTTCCTCAGAAGTACCAAAGAATAGGGTGGGCAAGATCCTATTTTTTGATAAACTCACAAAACATGGTTTTCCCATCCTAGATATTCTTAAATAGAAAGGTGACAAGAAAAGATAAAGTAGACCACCTTCACCCATTAGAAATCAAAGCTCTTCACATACTACCTACTAGGTATTGGCATTGCATGGAATTACTACTCCCCTAGTTGTCAATTTTCTACCATACCTTGCTAGAACAATTATGGCTACTCCGTGGGCTGTAGCAATAGATCCATTAACACTAGTTTAGCTTATCACCCACTCCTAACTAGTCCAAGGAAGAATTTTCCAAAAATTTTAGGTGATGGGAAGGTTACCATAGATGAACATATTAAGGCTTTCTATACAGCTACTCACATCTTAGGAGTTTTACATGAAGATGTTGTTGTAAGATTACTTGTGGAAACCTTGATAGAAAGTACAATAGACTGGTTCTATCTTCTGGGTGATGGCTCAATCACTAATTGGAATACAATGAGAATAGCTTTCAAGATAATATTTTAGAAAGTGAAAGATGAACATGTCTTGTTAACACAGTTGACATCCATTAAAAAATATCCCACTATGAGTATGAGGGAGTTCATTGCTACTTTCAATAAGATCACTAGTAGAATCCCAACTACTAATAGACCCACTACTAGTAATCTAAAAATATTCTTCATAAGTGTGATGCTCCCAAATATCAATTAAGATTTAAGAAGGAAACATCCCACAAATTTAGTAGATGCAGAAAAGAAAGAAGTTGAATTTGAAAATGACTTGAATCAGACACTCTCAAATGAGTTGGAAGTAGTAAAGAGACAATTACCTGGGTTTAACCAATCTTACCGATGAGATTACCAAAACCCACTAGGAAGAAATAATGATGGGAAATTCTTGCAAGGTTCACAATCAAGGTTGGTGATTGAGGCCACACCAAAGAAAGGAAACATCTATGTGTTTCGTTTGATGATGGATTATGATAGTGAGAGATGTTTGGAAACTGCTCGTATGATGTAGTTGTTATCCACCAATGAATTGAATACTACAACTCCTTGTTTGAAATCAGATTCATACTCAAATGGTGACTCTAAAAATTTATTTTTGGAGTATGAGTTAGATTTTGAACCTAAGGGAAAATTTTATGTGACCATTAATGAAACTTCATACATAGTGTTGACTTGAGGTCAAAGGCTCAAGAATAAATCCTCTGATCATTTAGCAAATACTATTGATGTTGATCAAGGAGCATCAACATATTAAATAGGTAAGGAAAAAATTCCCTTTGATTTCATCCAATTCTATGAAGAGTCAAAAATTCAAATCTCCCCTATAGATTATTTGAAGTCTCATCCCTCTGAATTGAAAAGATGGGTAGATTGTTGTAAAGGAAATAATTTAGATTTAAATCACAATGTGACCATTGAAGAAGGAGATAAAAATTTGACATCTAACCTATTTGATCAAGAGGATTATACTATCCTAGCAACCTCTCCTAGGAAAAAACCTAATCCATTCTATATTTCACTATATATCAATGCATGCAAATTGAGCAATTGCATAATATAATAAGGTGCATCAGACAATGTTATGCCTTATTCTATAGCTAAAGCCCTTGGTATCAACCTCACTAATGTTCATGGAAGGTGTTATTCTATGGATTCCAAACAAGTCCCCTTGCTCAGACAAATTAAAGATTCTCAAGTAGCCTTAGCTTCTCATCCCAAAAAGAAACTCTTACTAACATTCTAGTAGAAAATATTCCTACAAGCTATGGGCTTCTCTTAAGTAGGATTTTTTGCCAAGACTTAGGAGGAGAAATAAGTTAGACTCATACCAAGTAGTTATACCCATAGGGAACAAGAAAATTAAAGTGGAACCTGAAGAAAAGGAAAAATTTTATTGTGCTAAAGTTAGATGATCCTAAAGCTCAAATCCTCTATCAAGAGTTGAAGTTTGGTAATTATATGTTGTTTACTAAGGAAACTATATTTGAAAAAAGAAGTGGAGACCTAGGAAAAGAAATCCTTAGTGAGAATGAAGAGTTAATAGATATCTAGATATTAGAGTTCGATGAAAGCTTTTCCTCTTCATGGTTTGGTGCAGGTGTAGTCTTAATACCTCCTGAAGGAGAACCTAAACTCATGGATTTTAAACTAGAGTTTGTAAACACAAATAACACTATAAAATATGAGGGCTTACTCCTTGGGATAATAGCTACAAAATAAAAGGGATTAAACTTCTTGAAAGCTTGAGGTGATGTGAAACTTATTGTGAGACAAATTAAGGGGCAATATTTTGTAAAGAACCATAAGCTAAAAAAACTATAGATAAAGAGTTTGGGATGAAATAGAAGGTCTAGATGATTTTCCTATTAAAGAAGTACCAAGGGATATGAACACCAAGGGTGAATCCTTAGTGGTTTATGCTTCTCTGCTACCACCCCATCTAGAATTCAAAGATAAGAAGTACCAGATTGAGATTGTGTATCAAGCCTTTGTCCTAGATAATATAGAATCCTGGCAAGTTTTTGAAGTTGACAAGAGCTTGTAGCTATTATTAGAAAATGGCAAGGCTACTTAAAAACATCAATCTAATGAAGATGATAATGGAGACTCTAATCATGAGCCAAAAGAAGATCAAATGGTTGAATTCCAATTACGACGTAATATTATTCCCCCATACTTTGTATCTTTGGAGAAATTATTTAATAGACATGATGCCTACATAAAGAAAAAGAGGGTAGAAAAGGGACCTACTACTAGTGAGTATGAAGGAGTGAATATTGGTGATGTCTATAATCCTAAAATGATCAATATTGGTAAGTTTTGTTAACCAAAGGAAAAAGAAGATGCTAAATACCTTTTCATATAATACTAGGATGTATTTTCTTGGAGCTATAACAACTAGAAAATCTCCAAGGATGGGAAAGTGAAACATAAAATTCCCCTAAAGCCTAATATAGTCCCCTTCCAACATAATTAGAGGAATTATAATCTTAATGTAGTTGATGCCATATTCAAGGAAGTAGACAAGATGTTAAAAGAAAGGATTATCTATCCTATTCATCATTCCACTTGGGTAGCCATTATAGAACCAGTTAGGAAGAATAATGGAGAAATAAGAATCTATGTTGATTTCCAAAATTTGAACCAAGAATCTTTGAAAAATAAAATTTCCCTTCCTAATATAGATCATCTATTGCAAATAGTAGCTAGAGCTGAAATGATGTCTATGCTTGATGGTTTCTTAGGATACAATCAAATAGAAGTAGAGGAGAAGGATCAACACAAAATGGCCTTCACTAATCCATGGGGTACATTCAATTACCGTATAATTACTTTTGGACTCATTAATGTTGGTGTTACATTTTAGAGATGGATGAGAAAAACATTTGCAGATCTTAAGGATCAGATTATAGTCATATACTTGGATGACCTTGCTATGTTTTTAAAGAAAAGGAAAAATAACATAGAATATTTGAAGAAAATCTTACAAAGATGTCAAGAACATGGAATCTTACTCAATCCCAAAAAGTCAATCTTCTATGTTATAGAAGGGAAGCTTCTAGGCCATATAGTTTCCTAAGAAGGTACAATAATTTATCTAGAGCAAGTAGAGGCCATTCAAAGGTTAGGCTTTCCATAAATCAAAATAGGAGTTAAGTCATTCTTGAGATAGGTTAATTTCCTTAGAATATTTTTCCCAAATTTTTCAAAAAATACTAAATGTATTGTAGATATGATGAAAGGGAATTCAGGTTTTAAATGGAATGAAGCTAGGAAACAAGCTTTTGAGAACATTAGGATTACCATTGTTAATGCTCTAGTATTATATCACCTAAATTATAAATGAGATTTCATAATTTATTGTTATCCCTCTTAACACACTTTATCAACAATACTTATGCAAGATAATGATGAAGGAATACTAGCCCCAATCACTTTCATGAGCATACCACTGAAGAATCATGAATTGAAATACTCACAAATCAATAAACATGCCTTTGTAGTAGTCAAAGCACTTAAATTTTTTTAATTCTACATCTTGCACTTGCATTCTATGGTCTATATCTTAGATGTAGCTGTAAAAACTATGTTAACACAATAGGGTGTAGGGTTTAATGCTAGAGGAACATGGATTAGAAAAGATGCAAGAGTATGATATTGAAATTAAGCCCACTAAGTTAGTGAGAGGAAATGCCTTGTGCAAAGCAATTGCAAAAAATAGAATTGTTGAAGAAGTGGATGAATTAGAAGGAAAGTAGCTAGTATTAGTAGTAGGCATGCAATATTCCTTGTTTGAGAATATTGCTTAATTATTGACCTACGAAGAATGTCTAGAAGGATTAACTGCAAGACAAAGGAGAGATCTTAAATTGAAAGAAACTAAATATATAATTTGGGATGGAAAATTGTTTTAAAAGGCCATAGATGGCACTTTCCTTAGGTGTGCAGACAAAAAGTAGCAAGAAAAACTATTGAGAACATTTCATGATGAAGCTTGTGGAGGAAATTTTTCATCCTCAGTCATGGCTTTGAAGATATTAAGTTAGTGTTACTATTGGGCCATAATGTTCAAGGATGCCTATTCTTGGGTGGCAAAATGTGAGAAATGTAAGATGTTCACTGGGCATCCCTAGTTAGTTTCTTTGTCTCTTAGGCCTATCATCATCCAAGGGCCTTTTCAACAATGGGCTCTTGATTTCATTCGACCTATTTGATGGTCTATTTTTTACAAAATATGAAGAGTTAGATAAATTTGTATCCTACTAGTTAGGGTTTGGTTTGTGCAAGTTTTATAAAAAAGAAACCTAGGTAAAACCCTATTAAATATTATTATGCTCAAAGAAAAGTTGTTAAAAGTCATATGTAATCCTTTTTAAAAAGGTGGGGCGGGGCGGGGCGGGGGGGGGGGGGGGGGGGGGTGGGTGGGTTGGTAGGAGAATTAGATTTGAAAATGGAATATTCCTTTAGGAGACCTTTTTAAATATCTTTCTTTTTAGTCTCCTCTTCTTGAAATTTTTCCTCTTGTCAAATCTCTTCTAGATCTATGGTGGTCATCATGTCACATAGTGAAGTTGTAAGATTTTTACCATAACTGACATGGTGACGATCATGAAACATAAAGACAATTACAAAAATAGAAAAAATGGGTACCAATTTTTCCTTTTTTAAAGTTCTCAATGGACAGATTGATGTTAGACATGTCAGTATCAGAGAAAGGGAATAGCTATTTTCCATCACTAGTTTTGGCAAAACCCAAGAGGTCACTATGTCATGACTAGAAAATTCATGAGTTTTGTTAGTAGTGACATAACACCTTGTCTGAAAATAAAAAATGTGAGGTTAATAAGTGCTTAGGAACCGTAAAATTTTTCTATTCTTTAGTGAGGTGGTATTCTTATGATGCATCGTCAAAAGCATTGACTGTAGTAATAATCATAGAGACATGTGATATTTCTTGACAGTGAAGTTTCTTAATGCCTTAAGTAGGTCACTATGTTGCAACTAGAAAATAAAACAATCCTACTAGCACTAACATAGCACATTGCTAGAAAACATGGCACATGGCAATAGTTATATTGGATGGTGAGTCCTAGAAGTTTTTTAGTCAACACATGAACATTGTGACATGTTGGAAAAAAATTAAGAACACGTGTGTTTTTCTCATGCCAAAATTTTAAAAGAATGTCATGATCACTATGTCGCAATTGAAAAATGCATGAATTTTGCCAATAGTGACATAGCACCTTACCAGAAAAGTCAATACATGGTAGGAATCAATTTAGCATATTGTGAAAGGGATTAAAATATTATATATTATTGACCAACATCTCAAAGTATTTCCAAATCACATATGACATTGAAAAACACTCAAGAAAAGGGTAGACAAAGATTTGTGGTCATTAGATCAAAGTTTCACCAATGGATATTTCCAAGTTGCCATCAAGAGTTACACAATATTTATTCCATGTGAAATGGTGACTAAGGGAAGGAGTGCATGGGTCCACCACAATTGAAGTAAGATAACAACTGATTCCACACTACTAGATCAAATTCACATCAATGGTAGGCACTAAGTTGTTATGAGGAACTACTCATTTTTTAATGGCAGCGATAGAGAAACCAAAGGGAGAGATGGAGAGACCTACCATAGTCACATTAAAATATTGATCAGATGTAAGTCATAAAATTATAATGAATTAATGGTGATCACTATGTTGCATATGGAAATTGCTCACTATTTATGCATGGCAACATAATCAGAAGATGACACATGTCCATAAGTGCCAATGGGTCTAGTTGAAGTTGCTAGTAGTAATAGAAAGGCTTACATAGAGAAAGTTTATTGGGTTGAATTCTAGCTTGGAAAGTAGAAGATGAGTCATCTTTTTTTTTTATTCCTAGATCATTAGATTTATTGAAAATCAGCAGTGTATTTTTAAAAATAGAAGGTGGTTCCACTCTGTTATCCTTACAACTAATTTATGAAGATTGAAAGCTCGTCATGTGAACCAAGAACATAGTACATTGAATTTTTTTTTTTTTTTCCTCCATACATTAACAAATATTCAAGCCTCCAAAGAGCTCAGAGTTATTGAGAGCTTGTGCTTGGTGACTAAAATGCAAAGAAATTCTAGTAATCATGGTGTGTTACAGAATTACAATTGTAAGATGGTGGAGAGAAGGTAACTTTTTTAGTCCATTATATATTGAGCTTTCTATTATTCTACAATTTTAATTACCATGCCTCCAAAGAATTTTTTCTTGGGTTAGCTTGATTATTTGTCTAGAAACATACATGATGACCTTAAATTGTTGCCTAAATCCACTAATGAATCTATTCAAGTGAAGAAATTAACCACTCTAAACTCTAGACTCAAAATATTTGATGGATTGTATGATAAGCGGAAATAGGTTAGGGATGCCAAAACTTCTCAAACAAGGCTTTGTCTCTTCAAAAAAATGTTCTCTAAAAGAAAATTATTTTCCCATCATGGGAACATCTAGAACTTTGATGTGGGAAAACTAGTGGTCCCATGGATTATGACCTATTAGAGGTCATTGCTAAAAATTATGACCCAACAATTAGAGCAGTGAGAAGGTTGGATGGTGAATGTCTCATCACCATCAGCCCTTAGGAAATTTGAGAAGTTTTTGGTCTTTAACCACTATCAAATTATTAGATACCTATTGACCTACAAGATATAGAAAAGGAATATTTATCTAAGAGGGATAAGATCAAGCAGGGTGCATTAAGGGTGTACATAGGCACAATTGGGAACTTACTAGTGATCACAACATCTACTAGGGAACCCTTTAAAAAGGAATATTTCACTTCTTGGGTTGTGGAGATATATAGGACTTTGTGTAGGGTTTTTCATGAGGATGAGAAGAATTTAATGCCTATAAGATTTTTGTATATGATGGCTCAGATTTCTTCTTTTGGTGTTGACATTCTTTTTGATATTACCTCCTATTTAGTAGAAGAAATCCATATAGATGTGGCTAGAATTGCCAAAGTCAAGATAGAAAATTTTTTGGTCACTACTCATTGTTAATGCACATGTTCTTTCTTAAAGGTGTGACATATTTTGGGAAAGAAATGGATTTGAACAGAGAAAAGGAGGGAAAATCTCTACCAGGTAAGTTGTGGAGTGTAGATATGACATGGGATGCAGAAAAGGCTAGTTTTGTTAGGTTTGATAGGTACTTTGCCTCAAGGTCAAGGTGCCTCTTATTAAGGGATAATCCCAAAAACACTAAGGCATTAATAAATTTTATTATACCTATGGAGGACCCTTCTAGTTTAAAAGTATCACACAATTGGAAAGATATTATACCATACCCTATTTCAACTATGTTTAGAGTTTATGGTTTTAGACGGATTCCTCATGTATTTCCCTACCAAGTGCCTGTAAAAGTGGGGATAGTTGAGATACTATGGCAGCTAGGAGGATTGGATAAAAATTATTTAGTAAAAAGATAAAGAGGCCTAATCTTCCCAATCTACACTATAGCCCACCAATTTGTAATTACAAGAGGTGGTTGGTTATTTCTATATAAATTATTAGACCTGTATAAGATGGCTATATCTCATCATCATTTTTGTGATACTGAGGGATTCTATGATTTGGTTTTTAGACACAAGGCTAAGCTTGGTTCCATAAAACATGAGCATTATTGCCCTGAGGATATAATAATGAATGAGCTCTCTTTACAAGAGCAAAAGACCAAGAAAGAAAAGTGGAGAGTTTTCTCGAGAGTATTGGAATTAATTTGTTATTTTGACAAAGATTACGAGCCTCTTGGTACTGCAATAATTGAGGCAGATAAAATAAATAAACTCATTATAACTTTTCCTGAGATAATGGAGACAATGAATGAGAAGAAGCAATTATTCATTAATATTTATTTTGATAAAGCCAGAGAGGTTATGAAAAAGTTTGCATTCACTCCCAATGTTGAAGTAGGACGATTGATTGTCTAGAAAAGGTCTAGCTATAATATATTCCAAAATAAGAAGACCATCGTGGATAAAGGTAAATAAATAATAGGATCCACTAGTGGTGCCTAGGAGAAAAGACCTGATAAGCACTCTCTAAAGAGGCAAAAAATAATGAAAGAGCAAGGTCCTCACATTGAAGAATATTCATTTACTCAATCCCCTTTGTAGATTGGAGAGGAACAACTCACTATAGAGAAAATTGAAAAGCTAGGGTCCCAATGAGGAGTATTTATTACCCAAGAAAAGTTGGATGAGGGAAACCTTCAAGAGCCTCTGATGCCAATTCTTCATTTAACAGTGGAAAATTACATATGAAGAGAATTAGATCTTGTAATTGAATAGGCTAGTCATGAACTTTTGTCTAATGATAGTTTTCTTAGAACAAAATCTTTCTACTAATTTGCATGGAAAGAAAATATGGGACAGTATGAGGAAAAATGTAATATGTTAAGAATAGAGCATCTAGAAATGGATGAGGTAGCCATGTAGAATAAAGTAAAGGAAGGAATGATGCAAGAATTCCAAAATATAACCCCTGAAGAGGGGAGATAAATGGTGAAAGCAACTAATATTCTACTACTACCCAATTAGGATATAGCAGCTTCTCTAGCTTTTCATTTTGTTTCTAATAAATTAAATATATAGGACCAAAATAACAAAGAAATAAAAGGTGCCACCTTCAGTAAAGACTAGGCTACCTTAGTCATTTGTTCATTAAGGAAGGGATCTAGGAATATCTCATCACAATCAAATGACATTAGATTAATGGGAAATCTAATTGTAAAGAGTATGGAAGATACTACCCATGTGGAGGCTACACATTTGAATTTTGGTACATCTCACTCAGCTTTGGCCATTGCAGAGAGAGATGAGAAGGAAAGGTTTGAGCTATAGGCTAAATATGAGAAATTTTTGGAGGCTTACAATAAGGAAGTTCAAAAAAGAATTAAACTTGAAAATAAATTGATGGGATAGCCTTCCAAGCCAAGGATCACATACCCTTTCCCACTAGTGGAGCCTTTTAAATCTACTCCCCTCATTGAAATTTTTGATACTCCATAGAGGTCACAATATTATATAGCTAAAGATTTTGAAGAAGAGAAGAGAAAACTATTGGCACTACATGTAGAGTTGAATGTGCAAAATGAAGATAAATTGAGAAAGGCTCTCATGTATCTGGTTGAAAAAATGCAATGGTCATTGTTTTATGATCAATTAACAAGGGTAATAAACATATGGAAAGAGATAAAAGAAAATGAAGAGACTTTGAAACCCACTGTTAGTGAGTGGAACCAAAGGAGAAAAGAGGTCACGTTTCTTTGTTATTTTATCATAAAGCTTTCACATGACCTCATAGACAAAACTTATGATATTACTAATTATCTTCCAAAATTTGATGATAAAAGAGTTGGGTTATAGAGGAGGGTTGTTAGTTACTTGAATAATTATGAAAGTGAAAGAATTGACTTCTTCCCATTTGCTTTAGATAAGAAGAATAAACTAAAAAAGAAAGATAAATTGGCCAAAGATTTAGATGATTTATTTTCTTTAAGAATAAATAAAGTCATTAATGAGAAAGGACATCCATGGTGGGAAACCATAATGGAGGAGCTGGTGAAGGTCCATTTATTCTTTGATTCCTTGAAATAAGAATTTGTTAACATTGATAAGGAGGCTAAATTTGTAATCAAGAAGCAAAGTCATATCTTGCACTTTAACTAGCCAGATGACACACTTTCTGACAAGTGGATGGTAGACATTGCTTTTGATGAGTACTAGGAAAAGGCTAAGAGTAATGATGAGGAGATGGATCAAGATGAAATTCAAATCATTGATGCACCTTCAGAAGATTAGAGGAAAGAAGAAGACAAAGAAATGAAACCATCTCAAGAGGAAAGTATTACGGGTCAGGTTAATGATGTGATAGAAACAAACCTCTATATAATTGTTACCTTAATAGTTCATGGTGAAGATATTGAAGAACCTCAAATTGATGTTAACCTACAAACATTAGATCATGACACCTCATTAACAAGTTTGATGGCTTCATATTCTAAGGAATCAGAATAGTAGAAGTGCCAACCACTGAAGTCATCACCTTTGAAGATGTAACAGAAAGTGGACCCACCGAAAGAATGTTATGATGTAAATTTTTTTCTATTACCCGTAGTTTTATCTTTTGTGGCAGTTTTAAAATGTTAATATTTTTTATTGCTATTAGTTCTTAATGCCTAAAGCTTGTTGCATATCATAGTATATAAGTGAGATCCTAGGGCTAGAGAAATGGTCCAAATTGTTGTCATTCAAAATATTTACTAGGTATGTTTAGTCTAGCCTTTTGAAAAGTACTTTGTGATATGTCTTCTCTATAGATTTATGAGAATACATCAATTTGCTAGGATTTAGATATTTTCTCTTGAGTTATTCTAAGTGTTGTTCAATTTTATACAACTATTTTCAAAATGAAATTAATACAAAAATGAACTATCAACACATCTTTTCTGATTGAATCTTGTCTCCATTTCTTTTACCATGTTATTTTGAAGCTATATAAGAAAAGCTTATCCAATTGAATGCAATTAAATCAAACTGTATATTAATTTACCATTGAGTTAATTCAATGAATTAAATAAGTGCTTTAGTGGTATTGATAGGGTTTTCATGGTAATAGGAAGCATATTTGTAAGTACAATTTTCAGCAAGAATTGTTAATAATGTTGATTGTAAAGGGATCAATTAGATCTATGAATTGAATGGACTTTAAATAAAAATGGATGAGACAATGATCTATTAAATTCATTCTAAAAGTGAAGAAAGCATAGGCAATCATCAAACTCAAATTAAAAATCAATTTTACTTTACAATTCAAAAGAATTATCAATGTTGGTCAGCACTTGTTTGCATTTAATCTCTAAGCCTTAGTTAGCTACTATTGTTAGAAATATTTGAAAATATGAGAAGAACTATAACAAAATTTTCTTATAAGGGATGTGTATTAGCTTAAGGTGTCATGGCATGAACAAACTATGTATATGCTAGAGATAAGAAATAAGAATCAGAATAAAACTGAGGTATTCTTATTTAGTAGTATTAATTTGAACCATCCCCTAGGTATACATACCTTGGTTTTGTAGGGCCTAAAGAGTAGGAAATCTATCATGCTTTTGTTGAAGTTGGATCCAAATAAGGAACACATTCAATTTTTTATAGGAAGTAGTTGATCCATAGATTTTTTGTGCCTTCATTATTTTGATATTGAGTATTTTGTTACTTAATAGGTTAAAAACACCAACAAAATGGTGACTCCACTAGGGAGTTCTTTAACACACATGTGTGTATAAAATGTACTACAGTTTCTATGGTCCAAGTGTATGTGTGCATTTTTTAGCATTTCAATATTGATCATATTGGTGTTGAGTTTCTAGTGACAAACTTTGAGAATTTAAAGAAAAGACAAAAAACCACAAGTATCACAGACTTACAATAACGTATATATCCTTTATGAAGTGTCTTATTTGTCAAGCAAGAGTTACAGTCACATTTTTTTTGTGATTGGTCCCTTATGTCATAAATTCATTTGGTATTTTCTTATACTTTTTCCTCAAAAGTCAAAAGCAATCTTACTATCATTTTTCCCTAGAATAGGGTGATCACTTAGTCAAGGTTTTGAAGCTAGTATTTATTTAACAAAAAATTCTGTTTAATGGCTGATAAAAGGAAGAATACAAGAGATTACACAAGGACCAATCCTAATGTACCCTTATATAATGATTTTCCACAAGGTGAGAAGGAAAATCCAAATCCCACCTGGAAAGCCAAAAGTAATACATTATTATATCCTCAATACCAACTAGTGGTAGGAAGGGAGTATTATTCACTAAGCTCTGAGTCAAAAACTACAAGGCTTTTGGGGGGGATATTTATTACTCTACTACAAGAAGACCAAGTTTATCATGATAAGAATGTTTCCTTGATAGGAGATACTTTTCATATATTAGATATGAACCATAAGTTAGGATATGGGAATTCCATCAAAGATCCTAAAATAGTTCCATATATGGAGCCTAATCTTATAGATGTTGATGACCTTGTTGATTTAGAAGAAACTTTTGTAGACCCTAAGGAAGTATGTTTAGAAGTTGAAGTTTTGAAGTAATTGGTCATAGAAGGGGAGGCCAAAAATATCCATTTGGAGAAAGAAAGAGTGCAAGCCACTTTGAATGCCATTATTGAAAGAGATAACTTGTTTAGAAGAATGGCCTCTTTGAAGGAACAAAATAAGAAGTTAGAAGAAAGGACCTCAATCCTTCATGCTGATGTGTTTGGGGACATAGATAGCTTGAGATCTAAGGTTTTAGAATAAGAAAAGCTCATCAGTTAAAGGTAAAAACCTATCATTTCTCAAGTCCAAGCTTACAAGCTTTTCCATGTAGATCTTGTAGAACCTACTATCCAAATACAACAATCTCAAGCCAATATTGCCCAAAATTAGGCCAATATAGCAAGCACATCTAATGCTACTAGTTTTTAGAAGAGGCCTATATATATGGAAAAATTTACACAAATATGATTCATAGGAATTCCTGGTTTTTCTCATCTCATATTTTTTGATCTAAGAGATCAAGTTCTTAAGTTCTTTGGGAATAATGTTGTCATTGGAGAGGAACACTTGAGAGGTTTTGTAGATATGTTCAATGACTTTGAAGTTGAACATGAAGATGTGGTGATGATACTATTTGTGCATTCTTTAATAGAAGATGCTAGGGATTGGTTTAGGAGATTAGTAGATGATTGCATTAGTTCTTGGAGTGATATGGAGAAATTGTTCAAAGAATAATATGGTGACAGTACTAATCATATTTTCATGTTGAATGATTTCAATAATATCAAGAAAAACCCTAATGAATCTACATTTGATTTTAATGTAAGGTTTCAAAAGGGAATGTATAATTTCTTCTAGGTTGTGAGGTTGAATGAGGATGTTTTTCTTGAAACATATTTTAATACTTTTGATAGTAAGATGGCTTATTAGTTGAGGGATAAAGATCCTAAAACTTTGAGAGATGCTTATAAGATTGTAATGAATATTGAAAATAATAGAAAAGAATCTAGTAAGCTTGGGAGCAGAGATGATCCAAATCTATTCAATCCCAAGAATGGCAATAAAAGGGAAGTTGATAAAACTCTTACAATTAAGAAAGCTAAAGAACCCACAATAGGCTAGGTATTGAACTTGTTAAAAAAGACGAAACCAATGACTTTCAATACACATAAGTCAAATGTTGGTGAGAAGGTCCTAGTGAATAATAACCATTTCAATAGATAGTGAAGAATGCAAAACTATCCTTATGCCACTCAATGGAAAAATTGTTGGAAAATGAAGATGGGGTAACTGAGAGGGGAGGGGTGAATCAGTTACCACAAAAACAAATTCAACAGTCCCAAAGATGCCTTAAACTTAGTTGCTGCTGCTACTCAATAAACACATAAATTACTGCTTAAAACTTGATAGATGTTTAGTTAATTTATTAAGCATTTACTGAAATAAGCGACCATGCAAAAGAAAGTAATCATGAACACAGTAGACACCAAATTTACGTGGAAACCCAATATGGGAAAAACCACCAGCAACTAGTCACCAATTTTCACTCTTCTGAAGTGAGCCCTGTTAGGAGCCAACCCTGTTAAAGGTTACAAAACACACTGTTAGGTGTGACCCTGTTAGAGGATTTAATCACCCTATTAGGAGTGGCCTTGTAAGAGGTCTTTAGAACAATTCAACTGAATTGCCACCCTGTTAAAGGATTTATGGAATGGCTGTTAAACCAACTCTGTTAGGAGATTTTGGAATCACTGTTACAATGGTTAGGAAGCAACAATGAATGATTTGAAAATACATGCAACTTATCTTGCTGAATACAGATCTTAGTTTAGCTCCGCAAGATCCTTACTGATTAAATATATCTTTGCAGCTCCAAGATTTCCCTCTGCTCAACTCTGCTTAGGCACACACAAGTCTCTTCCTTGCACTTCCTTGCACTATCCGTATACACTCTCTATCCCACACTTTTCTGCATCTTGAGCACCTCTTTATATACTATTCATAATACTAGGTTGGCCCAACCAACTTGACAAAACATATTCCAAAGTCGGCTTGAACTAACAATCAAAACAAAATTCTTCACTAGCCGACGCTGCTCGGTCAATACAGAACAAACAAAAAAAAAACTACTTCCTGTGTTAACCGGCAGAACTCGGTAAAAACTACAATTACCGGGGAATTCGGTAAACCTGCCACTTCCTTTGGAAACCGACTAGACTCGGTAAAAGCTATCTTTGACTACCGAGTGAGCTCGGTGAAAACTAAGCTTTCCTTAGCTTACCGTGCGAACTTGGTTAACACTAACCGTCCGCTACAAAATCCTTTGATACTCGAGTGATCTCGGTAAGAACTAAACTTTCCTTAGCTTACTGTGCAAACTCAGTTAACACTAACTCACCATGTGACATAGAGGAACGCTCGGTATACACTGCAAAAGGCTTTACCGACCGACTGAGCTCGGTAGATTCTGTAAACTATTTTCCTGACCGACAGAACTCAGTAGACTCTATCTGATAACTGATATGGCATTTGTGTAACATCAAAGACAATACACAATTACTTAATTGTATCCAACAATCTCCCTCTTTGGCATTGATCGCAACACAACATGTCATAGCAGAAATGAAATTTGAAAGTAAGTCTATAGCAACACAACACAATTAACAATTCTCCCTCTAAGATAGAGAACTCTCCCTCTTACAGTAATCTCCCTCTGTGAAGGAATTACATAATCAAATTTTGGAAAGATATGACAGTAAAACTCTCCCTCTTTGACAACACATGCCAAAGACAATCCAATTTCAATGAATTTCATTATACCTTTAGTACTAATTCATATGCAATATTTCCTTGATTTGCTGCATCAACTGATGATTGTTCAATTTTGTAAGAGCTGATGCATCACTAAAACTTATTTTTAGTGAACTTCAGATAGGGGAATGACCCCTAACTTACCTCTGAGATACAAAAATGCATCCTTAGGTAAAGGCTTTGTGAATATGTCAGCAATCTGTTCCTTTGTATGGACATATTCCAATCTAATTTCCTTATCCTGCACCAATTCTCTGACAAAGTGATACTTGATTGCAATGTGCTTAGTCTTAGAATGCATTACTGGATTCTTAGATATGTTGATTGCACTTGTATTATCACAAAACATGACAACTGATTCCTTGATTTCCATCTTCATGCATTGTAGCAATTGCTTGAACCAAACAATATTAGAACAGTTTACTACTGCAGCAACATACTCTACCTCTGCTGTTGATTGAGATGTATAATTTTGTTTTTTGCTTGTCCAAGAAACCAACCTCTTTCCAAGAAAGAATGCACCTCCACTTGTGCTTTTTCTATCGTCAAGGTTTCCTGCCCAATCAGCATCAGTAAACACTTTTAAGTCTAGGTTTCCTCCAAATTTATACCATAATCCATAATCTTCAGTTCCTTTTCTCTTGGTTTGGCTGAAAATCTTGCCACAATTCCAACTGCAAGAGCAATATCTGGCCTAGTATGAACTACATATTGCAACTTTCCAATCATAGATCTGTACAATGTCTGATCTATTTCCTTTGAATCATCTTCTTTGGTAAGTTTTAGTCCAGTACACATGGGAGTTCCAACTGGTTTACAGTCTTCCATACCAAACTTTTTCAATATCTCTTTGATGTATTTTGCTTGAGTGATGTAGATGCCATTCTTGTTCTACTGAATTTGAAGTCCAACAAAGAATTTGATTTCACTGAACATTGACATTTCAAATTCCTTGCTCATTTATTCTGAAAATTCTTTGCAAAGATCATCATTCCCTGTGAAAATAGTATCATCTACAAATATTTCTACCAGGACAATCTTATTTTCTGGTCCTTCCTTGATATACAAACTACTGTTATCATTATTTCATTGAAATCCAATTTGAATAAGATAGCTATGCAATCTTTCATACCATGCTCTAGGGGCTTGTTTCAGACCATACAGTGCCTTGTGCAATTTGCAAACCATGTTCTTTTTATCTGGATCTATAAAACCTTCAGGTTGTTCAATGTAGACCTCTTCATCCAGTATACCATTTAGAAATGTTGACTTGACATCCATCTGATAAACTTTAAATTCTTTGTAAGTAGCATATGCTAATAAGGTTCTAACACCTTCCAATCTAGCAATGGGAGCAAAAGTTTCTCCATAATCTATGCCTTCCTCTTGAGAATATCCTTTGCACACTAATCTAGCTTTGTTTCTTGATACTTTACCATTTTCATCCAACTTATTTTTGAAAACCCACTTTGTACCGATTACATTTTTGTCTTTAGGCCTGGGTACAAGAGTCCATGTCTTGTTTTTCTCTATTTGCTCTATTTCTTCATTCATTGCTTCAATCCAATTATCATTTTCTAATGCATCTTTGACAGTTCTAGGTTCAAAATCAGCAAGTAAAAAAGTACCTTTCAACTTACTTCTTGTGATGGTTCCTTCAGATTTATTTCCAATGATCTGATCTGCTGAATGATGTCTCCTGACATACTTGGCTAGAACAGGTTCTTTTTCTTTTGGATGAATCTTGTCGTTATCTACTTGGATTTCTCCTTCATGCTCGGTTTGGTCTGGCTTGGTATGCACATGCTCGGTTACCTCTGGCTCGGTAATCTCTAACTCGGTATTCTCTGACTCGGTAGACGTTGGCTCGGTAGATGTTGGCTCGGTAGATGTTTCCTGCAACTCGGTTAGTGATGACTCGGTAGAAGAAGGTTTCTGATTCTCAGATGTAGTTGATATTATATCCGGTTCACTGAAGATGAATCTTTTGTAATCTTCTGGTTCTCTTTTGTTTTCTTCTTCAGTCTTTTCTGCAAACTCATCAACTTTCACATGTATACTTTCTATGACTTTGTGAGTAGATAAGTTCAAGCATCTATATGCTTTAATCTTGCATGAGTATCCAAGAAATATACCTTCATCACCTTTTACATCAAATTTACCTTTTCTAGATTCTTCAAGATATAACATTTGCTTCCAAATACTTTCAAATAACTTACATTGGGTTTATAGCCATACCATAATTCATAGGGAGTTTTGAATGAGTCTTTTTTCAACTGTACTCGGTTTAAGGTATGAACTGCTGTACTGATAGCCTCCTTCCAGTATTTGATAGCAACATTCTTTTCTATCATCAAGGTTCTTGCACAATCCATGATGGATCTGTTCCTTCTTTCAGCTATGCCATTTTGTTCAGGAGTACCTGGTGCTGAAACCTGTCTTTTGATTCCTCTTTCAATACAAAAGTTATTGAATTCATCTGAAATAAATTCACCACCTCTGTCTGACCTTAGGCATTTCAATCTTTTCCCTACTTCTTTTTCTACTCTTGCCAAATACCATTTGAACTTTTCAAATGCTTCTGATTTGTTCCTTAGGTACATGACGGTCATCATTCTTGAATAATCATCAACAAAAAGAATAAAATATTTTTCACTAGTATAGCTTTCAGTTCCAATAGGTCCACATAAGTCAGTATGCACAATTTCTAATAAATCTTCAGACTAATAATTTTTTCTTTTGAAACTAGACTTACCCATCTTTCCAATTTGACAATTCTTGCATAAACCGACTTCTAGTTTCTTTAAATTAGGAATGCCTCTCACTTTCTTGAATTTTCTTATCTTTACCAAATTTTCAAAATTCACATGACATAACCTTTTATGCCATAACCAACTCTCTTCTACTTGAGCAATAAAATATGAATGTTCACCAAGTTCAAGATAGAACAAGTTACCTTTAGTTTGAGTACCAGATCCAATCAGCTTTCCTTTACCATTCAGCAGTCTTGCTTTGCCTTGGATGAATTCTACTTTGAGTCCATTATTGAGTAACTGTGCCACACTCAACAAATTGTGTTTTAGGCCTTCTACCCAATAAGCATTATCACATACAAGTTCCTGGGTTAGAGTGATTCTTCCTTTTCCTTTGATGCAACAAGGTTCATTGTTTCCAAATCTTACACTGCCACCATCATGCTCTTCAAATTGATCAAACTTTGTTTTATCTCCAGTCATATGATGTGAGCAGCCACTATCAATGATCCATGTATCATTCTTACTTATGTGAGAGATGAGTGCCATTTCTTCATTGTTAGATTCATCTTTTACAGCAATGTAAACAATCTCATCATCTTCTTCATCATTAGAATAATTAGAATCTTTAGCCATAAAACATGATTTCTTACTTTTATCCTTAAATGATTTGAGATCTTTCTTGTTTGGACACCTTGCAGAAATATGACCGACTTCTTCACATGAAAAGCAGATTAGGGGTACTTTACCTTTGTATTTACCTCTTCCTCTTGAATATTTCCTTGCAAGTAGAGCTTCAATTACTTCAAGGTCACTGTCAGAACTCTGATCTGATTGATCTTCACTCTCTGACTAAGATTCCTTCTTCTTCTTGCCTTTGTCCTTGAGTGAAAGCTTGGCTTCAAATGCAGACTCAATGTTCTTTGCAGCTGGAACATAATTATCAAAATTATCTAGTTCAAATGTTGTCAATCTTCCAACTATGGCCTCTAGGTTTATCTTGTGATTGGCCTCACACTTTCTTTCTTGAATGGCTGATACCCTGATGGCATAAACTGGAAGTAGAGTTCTAAGAACTTTACTTATGACTGTCTCTTCACTGATACTTCCTCCAAAAGCTTTGATAGCACTGACATATGCTTTAATTCTTTCAACATATTTGGCAATGTTTTCATCTTCTTTCATTTTCATCTGATCGAACTGTCCTCTCAGACTTTTAGCTTTGGCTCTTCTGACATTGTCATCTCCACCATATATCTCTTTCAATCTTTCCCACATTTCATAGGCATTAGTGCAGTCCTTGACATCATCAAACTCTTCATAACTCAAGGCAGATGCAATATCAATCATCATAATGTTATGAGTCTTCTTTATAGCAATGTCATTGACTGATAATGTACTTGATGGTTCTACATATTTCTCATCAAGATATTTCAGACTAGTGTCACCAACGGAAGCTAGATGAAGTCTCATTAATCCCTGCCATGCTGAGAAGTTGTTTTGGTTAAGCCTTGGGATTTCCCTCTTGTAAGACATCTTGATCTTTGGCTTAGATCTTTGAAATCTCCTCCTGCAAGCACCAAAAGCTCTGATACCAATTCTTGGAAAATGAAGATGGGGTAACTAAGAGGGGAGGGGTGAATCAGTTACCACAAAAACAAATTCAACAGTCCCAAAGATGCCTTAAACTTAGTTGTTGCTGCTACTCGGTAAACACATAAATTACTGCTTAAAACTTGATAGATGTTTAGTTAATTTATTAAGCATTTACTGAAATAAGTGACCATGCAAAAGAAAGTAATCATGAACACAGTAGACACCAGATTTACGTGGAAACCCAATATGGGAAAAACCACCAGCAACTAGTCACCAATTTTCACTCTTCTGAAGTGAGCCCTGTTAGGAGCCAACCCTGTTAAAGGTTACAAAACACACTGTTAGGTGTGACCCTGTTAGAGGATTTAATCACCTTGTTAGGAGTGGCCTTGTAAGAGGTCTTTAGAACAATTCAACTAAATTGCCACCCTGTTAAAGGATTTATGGAATGGCTGTTAAACCAACTCTGTTAGGAGATTTTGGAATCACTGTTACAATGGTTAGAAAGCAACAATGAATGATTTGAAAATACATGCAACTTATCTTGCTGAATACAGATCTCAGTTTAGCTCCACAAGATCCTTACTGATTAAATATATCTTTGTAGCTCCAAGATTTCCCTCTGCTCAACTCTGCTTAGGCACACACAAGTCTCCTCCTTGCACTTCCTTACACTATCCGTATACACTCTCTATCCCACACTTTTCCGCATCTTGAGCACCTCTTTATATACTATTCATAATACTAGGTCGGCCCAACCAACTTGACAAAACATATTCCAAAGTTGGCTTGAACTAACAATCAAAACAAAATTCTTCACTGGCCGACGTTGCTCGGTCAATACAGAACAAACAAAAAAAAAAACTGCTTCCTGTGTTAACCGGCAGAACTCGGTAAAAACTACAATTGCCGAGGAATTCGGTAAACCTGCCACTTCCTTTGGAAACTGACTAGACTCGGTAAAAGCTGTCTTCGACTACCGAGTGAGCTCGGTGAAAACTAAGCTTTCCTTAGCTTACCGTGCGAACTCGGTTAACACTAACCATCCGCTACAAAATCCTTTGATACCCGAGTGATCTCGATAAGAACTAAACTTTCCTTAGCTTACCGTGCAAACTCGGTTAACACTAACTCACCATGTGACATACAGGAATGCTCGGTATACACTGCAAAAGGATTTACTAACCGACTGAGCTCGGTAGACTCTGTAAACTATTTTCCTGACCGACAGAACTCAGTAGACTCTGTCTGATAACTGATATGGCGTTTGTGTAACATCAAAGATAATACACAATTACTTAATTGTATCCAACAAAAATTGCAGACCAATTCCTAAGTAGCCCCAAAATGTGAAGGATAAGAGTGCACCTGATCCTCTACAAAGAAGTTCTATTAATATGAATGATGATGTACCATGGTGCATCATATGCCAATCACCCCACTCTCCATATTATTGTGCAATTGCTCAATCATTTTCTCTAGATCAAATTGCACAAGATGGAGAGGATAAAGAAGAAAAAAACCATGATGATGTAAGTTGTAATTTGATTAGCATGTGTGATTTGGAAGAAGATGAAAATGATATTGCACACTAGAGAATTACTTATCAATTATGTCATCAACAAGTGTTTTTAGATAATGAAGGTTATGATGAAGAGAAAGTATGTGTTACATCTTCTAAAGTTGGCCATGCAAACTTGAGAATACCCTCTAAGGAGGAGATTGATAGGATTACTATAGACATGATTTCTCAAGTTCATAGAAATTATAATTTGAGAAATCAAATAGTCAATAATGATGCTAGAAAATCTTTTGGTACATTCATTAAGGATATTAAACACAAGAAGAAGGATGATAGCAAGAAAACTTAGGTAGACACAACAAAGGCCAAAGATAGTAAGGCCAAGAAGTGGGAACCTAAAAAGAAAGTGAAATTTCAAACAATTGATATCCTTAAAATAATGGTGCAAGAAAATAATTTAGGATCTAATTTAGCCAAGTAGGTTGTAGTGCCTACTATAAAATGACTTCAACTCAAGGTATTCTTGTAAATCCTACTATATCTAAGCCTATTGATATGATATCCATGTTATCATAGATTAGTATCAAAGTACCTTTGTCTAAATTATTCATAATTGATGAGCACAAGAGAAAAGCCTTGTCATGGTTGGGTGGGATATGAAATAATAGTAGTGTGGTTGAACCAAGCACCACTCAGTAATCCCCAATAGTGCTAGAGGATAGTGGTATTATATCTTAAATTCTCTAGATGTTTTTAGATGATTCATTAGTAGCATACATAGAAGATATTGACCCATTTTTTCTCAGTTTGATCATGAAAGGAAAAGCCCTAAAGAATTTTATGATAGATTCACAAGCTTCTAATACCATTATGCCATTTTAAGTTATCGAAGCTTTAGATCTAAAAGTAGATATCAAGGGAGGAAGATGTAGAGGTATGGATTCTAGAGAAGTACCAGCCATAGGTACTATCAATGCTTCACCATTTAAGCTAGCTGCATACCCTAAGGTAGAAATGACCATGTCATTACTTGTGGTTGACAATTCTCCACATTATGGGATGTTGCTTTCTAGGAAATGGAGTGTTTCTATGGGAGGTAGCTTGTAGTGTGACTTGTCCTATGAAACTTTCCATATAGGTGATAAGGTAGTTAGGGTTCATAGGAAGCCAAGGGTTAATAAGATTCTGGGAGAAAGAATTGAGAAGGATTCAAATTTCTCTTTGGACACTAGTATAAATGCTTTTAAGGTAGAATTGATAATTCAAGAAGTAGAGAAATTGTTTGCTAGTATTGAACATGAAGTGGAATGTTGTATGGATTCACCAGTTTGATGGACTATGTACTTTGATGGGGCTAGTTCCAAAGAAGGCTTAAGGGCAAGGGCAATTGTTGTTTCACCTCAGAAGAATAATTTTAGATATTCATTTACTTTGAAATTCTCTTGTACCAATAATATAGCCAAGTATGAAGCCCTATTGTTAGGATTGAAGGTTGCCACCTGTTGGTAAAAAGATTGTTGTTCTTCTAACTCTCTTTTCAATTTGTCCAATTTGTAATGAAGAACAACTTTACACAATAGTTGGGAAACTATTTCTGAGAATAGCTAGTTTCCCTCTGAATTAAGGTATAGCTCCCTATGTGAATAATGTTCAAGGAATTATGTTTTGATCCTAAAACTAATGTGGGGTATGCTTTTACCCCGAGAGCAGAAGAGGAAAACTGAATTAAGCCTAACTAGAACTCAATTTAGGCAAGAAAATTTTCTAAATACTAAAAATAGATTTACGTATCCACACCTCTTATGAATCCATAAATCCATTCATACAAAACCAGATTTAAGCCAAAAATATAAGCTAAACCAAGACTGAAAAAGCTGATAAAAATTAACAAAATCCTTTTGCAAAATGAAATACAACAATACTTACCACACCCATTTGAATTCAGAAAATAGGGGAAATGAAACTCTATTCTTCCATAGTTCTCTACAAATGGAAAGGAAATACTAACTAATCACAACATCTACTAGAGTAGAAAATAATTGAAATAAAATACCATTCAATTGGCTCTGCAACAAATAGTACTTCACACCAAAATTTTTTGACCTTTGATTCATCATTGAATTTCATACATATAGGTTTAAGAGATGACTGTTACAATAGGAAAATTAATTGGTTCATCTTCTCTAGATGACAAATGGCAAGCTACCAATTTATCATATCGAAATATTAACAAAGATTTCAAAATTTATAATAGAAAATGAAAAAAGGGGGGAATCTGAATCACTTGGACTTCTTCCCCTTTTCAATTTTCATCCTATATGCCCTAGCAGCCACCATGATGGGAATTAGTTCTTTGTGATTGGTTACTTGTATGCTGGTGAATCTCAAAAACCATCTGGAATGTTCCAAAGCTAATACTTTCACTTCTTTTAGCTGACTGGTTATTCCTTCAGCAACCACGTGCACACATCCACCAAGCATTTGCAATTTCGTTACTCTATTTTGGTTGCTTGAAATTATCCCAGACAGATTACTCAAGTATGTAGAGAAATTTTTTTTCATTACTTCTACATCAATCAAAGATTTCCCTTGACCATTGGTTTGTACCAGATTAGATGGCTTTGATTTGAAAAATAATAAGCTTTTTGACTTTTTAAAAACAATTCTACATGTCACAATTCCACTTCCTCACACTATTTAAATAGCTTACATCTTGAAGTTGCAGGGAAGCATCATTTATTGATCAAGACAAGATCAACGAGTAGGCTAATCCACCTTCTGATAAAATCTAGCTGACTATATTGACCAATAAGAAACTGCCACATAAGTTAGCACCATCTGACAACATTCCTTGCTAGCAGATCCCATATCAAGTCCTCTTAGTGAGAAAGTACTTGATATCACTCAATCCACGTGTCACAGTGGCACATTCCCACTTTTCTTATCTGACTTGCAGCTTCATAATGCAGGTTGGCACCAATCGTCGATCTTAAAAATATCAACGGTGATAGAAATTATGCCATGTAGAGTTTCTGAGTCTAGATGTCACCAAGGACATGTGTCTACACGGTGCATTCATGCTTTCCTTAAACTTCATTCTAATCTAAAATGTGGGGAAGCATCATTCATTGATCAGAACAAGATCAACGATCAAAAGTAGCTCTTCATCCTAGACTCGCATCATCCACTTGGGCCAATGACATGCCTTCCTTCTAATCCATGTGTGTTATCCTCTATACTTATTTCTAACATCTTTTGAACACACATCATAAATAGCTCCAACTGAGCATGGGTAGCTGACCACATGGTGTAATTTTTCCTTTTTTCCATAATCTGACCCCACCTTGCCATGCATAAAAAATCCACTTGCTTGCAATATTTATTTCCTAAGCAACTTCAAATTGTGGGCAAGTGGTGCCCTTTGATCGTTTATAAATCAATGGTTGCAGAAACTTCGAACCCTTATCACCTACATTGGCCATAATGACAAATCAAAATCTCTAATCATCCCAACTCATCTTGCACTTGCGACTTGTCCCATTTTTGCTTCCTCACATTATTTTTCTGACAAGTATCTCCTTCTTGCGAGAAATCACTAGCCATTGATTTAAATGAAATCAATGGTTAACATTTCTTGATGATTCAACCAATGATATAGCAAAAAATTCAAGATGTGCAAAAAGGTACTAAAAAACCTACAAAAGTTCCTGACAATTTACAGTTCACTAGTCTTTTAGAGAAGGAAAGGCTATGTGGCACCAAGTCGCATGCCCACATTATTTAAATAGCTTGCATCTTGAAATTGCAGGCATGCGATGTTCGTTGATCTAAACAAGATCAGTGACTATGAAATTTTGAATTGTGAAAAAATTAGGCCAACACGACCAGACTTTGACGAACCTCGACCTTATTTTATTTTCCACTTTGCAAAATTTGTATATGGTGAAAAATGGGGCAACAACTGGCTCTGACTGGGGACTTGGATAGAGTATGCCCAAGCAAAGGGACTTAGAATCTCTGGTTTCGCAAAAGAAGATAAAAAGGTGGCAACACAAAAAAAGTGAAACAAAACAAGGAAAAGACACCGAAAATGGAAAACTAACTAAAATATGCACAACACTAAGACTAACTATGGTACAATACAAGGGTTACCTATTTTCAATTTGCAACTTGGTAGAGCGTGAGGTCCTAACCATTATAAGTCAGGGGTAGTACTTTGCCAATTTCATACGCCAATTTGAAGGAATTATCTTCAAATGCTTGTTGAATTCTAAAAGGGCCTTTCCATAGCATGTCAAACTTCTTATGCATTCCCTTTGGAGCCTTTCTTTTGTTCCAAAGTATCACCATGTCTCCCACCATGAATTTTTGAGGTCTTTTTCTCCTATAAAAAAGTTCCTTCACTCGTATTTGGTGCTGTGTGATATGATCAACAATTTCCATCATTTCTTCTTCTAGTTTATTTAGATATAGGATTCTCTTTTCTAGACCATCCTTATAGACATCATCTTCAATTACTATTCTAAGTTTTCTTGTGGCCAATTCTAGTGGTAAAGGTAGATTAGCCTCAGTTCCATAAACTAGCTCAAAAGGAGATATTCGGATTGCCCTCTTAGGTGTTACTCTATCCGTCCAGAGCACCTCATGAATATTTTTGTGCCAGGCTTTTTGATTATTTGAGACTAGCTTCTTAATGATATTAATCAAGTTCTTATTGGTAGACTCCACTTGACCATTCCCTTGAGGAAAATAATTAGACTAATGACTAACAGTAATCCCATATTCAAAGAAAAAATTAGTGATTTCAATTGATGAAAAATAAGATGCATTATCCATCACTAGTTTAATAGGAACACCAAACCTAACCAAAATGTTCTCCTTTATAAATTCACACACTACTTCTGCAGTAGTCTTCTTCGTGGCTTTAGCTTCTACCCACTTAGTGAAGTAGTCAGTTGCAGTTATGATGTATTGGTGACTAGTAGTGGATGCAGGAGTAATAGGGCTAAAATCAAGGTCCCATTGTTGAAAAGGTCCTTCAATGATAACAAGCTTTAGTGGCAATGCAACTAATTGAGGGCATCTAGAGAACATTTTACACTTTTCACACTTTGCTACCCATGCATTGCATCTTTAAACATTCTAGGCCAGTAATAGCACTACCTTAGTATTTTGAAAGCTGTAACTGAGGAAGAGAAGTCTCCTCCATAGGCTTCATCATGAAATGACTTCAACAACTTTTCTTGCTATGATTTATCTACGCACCTCAGGAATGTACCATCAACAACCCTTTTAAAAAGCTTGCCATCCTAAATCACATACTTGGCCGCTTTTAATTTTAGGTCCCTCCTTTGTTTTTCATTCAAACCTCCTGGACATTCACCATATGTTAAAAGGTAAACAATACTTTCAAACCATTGATCACAGAGGCCTACTACTAGCACCAATTGTTTCCCATCCGGTTCTTCTAATTCTCCAGTGATTTTGTTTTTTGCAATTTCTCTACATAGAGAATTTCCTCTTATTAGCTTGGTAGGTTTAATCGCTATGTCGTATTCTTGTATTTTTGTCACTCATGCTCCTCTAGCATTACAACTGATATCCTACTGTGTTAGTACACTCTTTACGACTGCATCTAGGACAAAGACTATTGAATGCGAATGCAAGATGTAAAATAAAAAATTCTTAAGGGCTTTCAGCACCGCAAAAGCATGTTTTTCAATTTGTGAATATTTTAACTCGTGAATCTTCAAAGGAACACTCATGAAAGCAATGGGGGCTTTTATCCCTTCATTATTCTCCTATAAAAGAATAGCTGATAATTTATGTTCTGAAGCATAACAATAAATAACAAATTCCTGCTTGTAGTTTGGGTGACATAGCACAGGTGCATTGGCAATAATAGTTTTTATATCTTGAAAATTTCACTTCCTTTCCTCACTCCATTTAAAAATTGAATTTTTCTTCATCATATCTACTATATGCTTAGTGATTTCTGTAAAATTAGGAACAAACCTTCTAAGGAAATTCACCTAGCCAAAGAAAGATTTGACTCCTATTTTGTTTGTAGGTAAGCTTAGTCTTTGGATGGCTTCTACTCTATTAGGATCAATTTTAATACCTTCCTGTGACCCTATATGTCCAAGTAGCCTTCCTTTAGTTACATAGAAAATTGACTTCTTTGGATTGTGAGAAATCCCATGGTCTCTGCATCTTTGTAACACTCTTCTCAGATCTTCCATATGATCTTTTCTTTTCTTTGAGAAAATAGTGAGATCATCTAGGTATATGGCTATTATTTGATCTTTCATCTCAGCGAAGGTCTCACTCATACATCTTTGGAACATAGCCCTAGCATTGATTAGTCAAAAAGACATCTTGTGATATGCAAATGTACCCCAAGGAGTTGTGAACGTTGTTTTATGTTGATCTTTGTTTTCTACTTCAACCTGGTTATATCCTAAAAATCCATTGAGCATAGACATCATCTCAGATTCAGTAACTATTTGTAACAAATGATCCATGTTTGGTAGAGCAAAGTTATCTTTAAGAGATGCCTAATTCAAATTATGAAAATCTACACAAATACTTATCTCTCCATTCTTCTTTCTGACAGGTATTATGTTGGCTATCCAGGTAGAGTGATGGATAGGATAAATGATCTTTGCCTTTAACATTTTATCAACTTCTCAAAAAATGGCATCTGCAACCTTTGGGTTATAGTTTCTTTGCTTTTGCCAAAAGGGTACCGCATCTGGTTTGAGAGGAATTTGATGTTTTACCTCTCCTCCTTTGTAGCTCTTTAGGTCTTCGTAACTCCAAGCAAAGACATATCTATATTCTTTGAACAATTTCTTTGCAATCTCTCTTTTTTCGAGAGTACAACATTTTCCAATATTAATCATTTTGGGATCGTGGACATCTCCAACATTCAATCCTTCATATTCACCCATGGTAGGTCCCCTTTTTGTTCTTTTATGTTTAACATAAGCATCATGTTTGTTAAATAACTTCTCCAAGGATACAAAATATGGGGGAATAGTATTACTTTTCAGTTGGACCTCACCACTTTTGTTAAGTTCATCCTCTTCATGAGACTCAGGTTTAGAGCTGGCCTTATCATTTTCAAGAAATAGCTGCAAAATCTTATCATCATTAAAGACTTGCCGAGATTCTATATTATCTAGGACAACAAATTGAGATATAATTTCAATTTGATATTTCTTATCCTTAAAATCTAGATGTGGGAGTAATAAGGAAGCAAAGACTACAAGCAAGTCAGCCTTTGTATTCACTTCTCTTGGCATAGCTCTGATGGAGAAGGCATCTAAACCTTCTATCTCATCGCACACCCTATTCCTATAATTCTTTAGTTTATGATTCTTCACCGAGTATTGTCCTTTGATTTGTCTCACAATAAGCTCTGCATCACCTTGAGCCTTCAGAATCTTTATCCCCCTTTCTTTCGCAGTGACTATCCCCAATATTAAAGCTTCGTATTCTGTTGTATTATTTGTGTTATTGAATTCTAATTTGAAAGCTAAGGGTTTAACTTCTCCTTCTAGGGATATCAATACTACACCAGCTCCAAAGCCTGAGGAAGCACTACTTCCATCAAATTCAAGTGTCCACATTCCTAGTACATCCTTGTTTTCATTGGGGGTTTTATCATCTTGATTTTCATCTATTCATTCATTCACAGCTTCTTCGGTAAACAACATATAGTTGCCAAATTCTAGCTCTTGGTACAAAATTTGAGCTTTGGGATCATCTGATTTCAAGACTGTGAATTTTTCTTTTTCTTCAGGTTCTAACTTGACCTTCTTATTACCAATAGGGATCATAGCTTGGGACCAATCTAGCTTAATTTCTCCTCCTAAGTCTCGATAGAAACTTCTACTTAGAAGGAGTCCATAACTTGCAGGAATATCAGCTACCAGAATGGTTAGCAGGAGTTTCTTTTCTGGATACAAGGCTAGAGCTACTTGTGCATCTTTAATTTGTCCAAGCAAAGGAACTTGTTTGGTATCCATTGAATAACATCTCCCATGTACTTTAGCAAGATTTAATCCCAAGGCTTTAGCTATGAAATATGGCATGACATTATCTGATCTGCTTAAGTCTATTATGTAGTTACTGAGTTTTCATTCATTAATGTATAATGAAACATAAAAAGGTTTAGGCTTCTATCCAAGAAAGGTTGCTAGAACAGTAAAGTCTTCTTGATTAAACAAGCCAGATGTTAAATTTTCATCTTCAACTTCAACAATCACACTATGATTCAGGTCTGAAATATCTCCTTTACATCTATCCACTAGTCTCTTTAGCTCAAAAGGATGTGACCTTAAATAATCAATAGTGGAAATTTGAACCTTTGACTCTTCACAAAATTGAATGAAATCAAAAGATGTATGGTCCTTACTTGTTTGTGAAGTGGGTGTTCCTTGATCAGTATGCACTTTACTCGTAGAAGGACTGGAGTTGTCTTTGTGAGAATGACTAGAGGCTTGATTCTACACCCTTTGTCCATGGGTAAGTACTATTTATGAAGTTCCATCAATGGTTGCATAACACTCACCTTTTGATTAAGAATCTGATTCATATTCTAGAAATAAATTTCCAGAGTTTCCATTAGAACAAGGATCAGGTTCTGAACATAGAGCTACAATATTTAATTCATTTGTAGATAGCCATTGCATCATACGAACAGTTTCTAGACAATTCTGACTGTCATAATTTGTGGTTAGATGAAAGACACACATATTTCCTTTTTTGGGTGTTGCTTCGATTTGCAATCTAGGTTGTGAAACTATAGGCTGTGAGAATCTATTTTCATTGCTTCTTCCTGGTGAGTTTTGGTAATTCTGTTGATAAGAGTTATTAAATCTAGGCAATTACTTTTTCATTGCTACTAGCTCATTGGACAACTTCTAAATCATCTCTTCTGATGATGTAGCATTACTAGAACTTCCTTTAGTTTGAAGTTCTCTTTTCCATTTTCTCACAGAAATTAAGTCATCTTCACATTCAATAGCTCTCTTTTGTGCATCATCCAAATCCATGGGGTGCACCCTCCTTATATCATAACTAATATCTGGAGGCATAACACTAATAAAGAAATTTTTTATATTTCCAGGTGTGGGCTGATCAGCAGTAGGAATTCTTCTATTAATCTTATTAAAATTGGCAACAAAATCCCTCATGCTCATAGTCAGTTGCTTCTTAATTAAAGTCAATTGTGTTAGCAAGGCATGTTCATCTTCCACGATCTTAAATCTAGCTTTAAAATTAGTTCTCATCATGTTCCAATCAGTTATTGAACCATCAGCTAAATGATAGAACCAGTCTACTGCATTATCTGTAAGGGTTTCTACGAACAACCTTACAGCAACATCTTCATGTCCCACCCCTAATATATGGGTAGCCGCAAAGAAAGCTTTAATGTGCTCATTTGTAGTGACCTTAGATCACCTGAGAATTTAGAAAAATTCTTTCTTGAACTAGCTAGGAGTGGGTGATAAGCATTTAGTGCTAAGAGCCTAGTTGTCGTGGCCCATGGAGCAGCCA
Organism: Cupressus sempervirens; assembly: GCA_028749045.1. Classification (NCBI taxonomy): domain Eukaryota; kingdom Viridiplantae; phylum Streptophyta; class Pinopsida; order Cupressales; family Cupressaceae; genus Cupressus; species Cupressus sempervirens. The sequence continues at coordinate 119,191,617 of CM053793.1, forward strand.
TGATTGTCCTAGCAGTATATGGTGGAAACTTAACAACTAGAGGTGTAGTAACTCTGTGAAGTGCTAATACCTAACAAGTGGAATGAAAAGTGTTGATTTCTTGATTTCTAACAAGAGAAGAAGGTCTACTCTGACTTTTTCCTTCACCTTTCCACTTTGGAACTTCTAAGATAGGAAAGTCGAGCTCTGTTAGTTTGTCAAAAGTGGGGTCTTGCCCGCCTTGTTCCTTGGTACTTTGGAGGAACCTAAATTTCTCCAGGATGCTAGATGTATTTTTCTTACTATCTTAATTGTCTTTCTACTCTTTGTATGTCTCTCCTTTGAACAACTCTTTCAAAAGCTTTAGCTCTTCTTTCTTCTTCTTCTAATATCTGGCTAGCATTCTGATAATGTTCAGTGTTCCTTCTATGCCTCCAAACAAATGTGTTGAGAGAAGATATTATGTTCTCCTAGTCATCTTGAAAACCAAGGTTAGGTTGGAGCACTGGGATTATGTTTTCATGAGGTAGTACCATTTTTCCTCATGACATAGGCTTTTTGATCAAGAAACTGTTCATATTCCCCAACGAAGTCGCCAAAAATCTGTTGGTAAACATATTGTTCTTCTTCTGACTCTCTTTTCAATTTTCCCAATTTGTAATGAAGAACAACTTTACACAATAGTTGGGAAACTATTTATGAGAATAGCTAGTTTCCCTCTGAATTAAGGTATAGCTCCCTATGTAAATAATGTTCAAGGAATTATGTTTTGATCCTAAAACTAATGTGAGGTATGCTCTTAACCTAAGAGTAGAAGAGGCAAACTGAATTAAGCCTAACTAGAACTCAATTTAGACAAGAAAAATTTCTAAATACTGAAAATAGATTTACATATCCACACCTCTTATGAATCCATAAATCCATTTGTATGAAACCAAATTAAAGCTGAAAATTAAAGCTAAACTAAGACTGAAAAAGCTGATAAAAATTAACAGAATCCTTCTGCCAAATGAATTACAACAATACTTATTGCACCCATTTGAATTCAAAAAATAGGGGAAATGAAACTCTATTCTTCCCTAGTTATTTACAAATAGAAAGGAAATACTAACTAATCACAACATCTACTGGAGCAAAAAATAATTGAAATAAAATACCATTCGATTGGCTTTGCAACAAATAGTACTTCACACCAAAAAAATTTGACCTTTGATTCATCATTGAATTTCATACATATAGGTTTGAGAGATGACCGTTACAATAGGAAAATTAATCAGTTCATCTTCTCTGGATGACAAATGGCAAGCTACCAATTTATCATATCAAAATATTAACAAAGATTTCAAAATTTATAACAAAAAATGAAAAAAGGGTAGAATCTAAATCACTTGGACTTCTTCGACTTTTCAGTTTTTGTTTTATATGTCGTAGCAGCCACCATGATGGGAATTAGTTCTTCGTGATTGGTTATTTGTACGTTGGTGAATCTCAAAAGCCATCTGGAATGTTCTAGAGCTAATTCTTTCACTTCTTTTAGCTAACTGGTTATTCCTTCAGCAGCCACGTGCACACATCCACCAAGTGTTTGCAATTTCGTTACTCTATTTTGGCTGCTTGAAATTATCGTATATAGATTACTCAAATATGTAGAGAAATTGTTTTTCATTACTTCTACATCAATCAAAGATTTCCCTTGCCCACTAGTTTGTACTAGATCAGATGGTTTTGATTTGAAATACAATAAGCTTTTTGGCTTTTTAAAAACAATGCTGTGTGTCATAATTTTGCTTCCCCACACTATTTAAATAGCTCGCATCTTGAAATTGTGGGGAAGCATCATTCGTTGATCAAGACAAGATCAACGAGTAGGCTAATCCACTTTTTGATAAAATCCAACTGACTGTATTGACCAATAAGAAACCACCATATAAGTCAGTGCCATCTAACAACATTCCCTACCAGCAGATCCCATATCTTCCTCTTAGCGAGAAAGTACTTGATATCACTCAGTCCATGTGTCATAGTGGTGCATTCCCACTTTTCTTAGCTGACTTGCAGCTTCATAATTTGGGTTGGCACCAATCGTTGATCTTCAAAATATCAACGGTGACAAAAATTATTCCATGCAAAGTTTCTGAGTCTAGACGTCACCAAGGATGCATGTCCACATGGTGCATTCCCACTTTTCTTAAACTTCATTCTAATCTAAAATGTGGGGAAGTGTCATTCGTTGATCAGAACAAGACCAATGATCAGAAATAGCTCTTCATCCTATGCTCACATCATCCACTTGGGCCAATGACGTGCCTGCCTTCTAATCCACATGTGTTGTCCTCTATACTTTTTTTTGACATCTTTTGAACACACATCATGAATAGCTCTAGCTGAGCACGGGTGGCAGACCACACGGCGTAATTTTTTCTTTTTTCCATAATCTGACCCCACCTTGCCATGCATCAAAAATCTACTTGCCTACAATATTTATTTCCTGAGAAACTTCAAATTGTGGGCAAGTGCTAGCATTTGATCATTTATAAATCAACGGTTGTAGAAACTTTGAACCATTATCACCTACTTTGGCCACAATGACAAATCAAAATCTCCAATCATCCCAACTCATCTGACACTTGCCACTTGTCCCATTTCCACTTGACAAGTATCTCCTTCTTGCAGGAAAGTGCTAGCCATTGATTTAAATGAAATCAATGGTTGACACTGCTTGGTGATTCAACCAATGATATAGCAGAAAATCCAAGATGTGCAAAAAGGTACTAAAAAACCTGTGAAAGGTCCTGACAATTTATAGTTCACTAGTCATTTAGAGAAGGAAAGGCTACGTGGCACCAAGTCACACGCCCACATTATTTAAATAGCTTGCATCCTTAAATTACGGTCATGCGATGTTCGTTGATCTGAACAAGATCAGTGACTATGAAATTTTGAATTGTGAAAAAATCAGGCCAACACGACCAGACTTTGATGAACCTCAACCTTAGTTTATCTTCCACTTTGCAAAATTTGTATATGGTGAAAAGTGGGGCAACACCACCCACCATGGGATCAAAAAGTTGCACATCATTGGTAATTCCAAATTGGTTATCTCACAAATAAAGGAAACATATGCTTCAAAAAATAAAAGGTTGAAACAATATAGAAATGTAGTCTAGGATTAGATAGAGTTTTGAGGCATTTGGTATTTCATGGAAAGACATAATTCAGAAAAAAACTGTAGATTTACTAGAAAATGTAGGAATCAAGCCTAAGGAAATGTCATTTGTAGGAATTTCACGAATAGAAAGTCAAAATAGACCTTCAATACCTAGCAATATTGAAAATTGGAAATTTTTTGAAGATGATAAAGATATTTTATACTTCATGTTAAGTGAGGATAAATACCATGGTCAAGAAATGGATTGTACTGATTTAATTGAAACCATTGATGGTAAGGAAACTATTTTTGGCCAAGAGACTATGTAGTTGAATATCAACAAGGTACCTAAAGGGTTAGTGGTTTTAGAGAATATTTTTGATAGTCAAGATAGAGTAAAACCTAGAACTAAGGACCCTAAGCCTTAAAAATTAGAAGAAGTAAATCTTGGTACTATTAAGGCTCCCAAGAAGGTTTATGTTAGCCAAAACTTACCTATTGAAATTAGAAAAATACTAATTGATTTTTTGAGGAAGTACATACATGTTTTTTCATGGTCATATGATGACCACAAGGTTTATAGGGATGATTTATTTTATCATTTTATACCATTGAAAGATAATTTAAAACCTTTTAGATAAAAATAGAGACTAGTTAATCCCACTTTAGCCCCCAAAATGCAAGAAGAGCTAATGAACCTAAGGGATGGAGGGATAATTAAGCCAATTAGAAATTCCACCTAGGTTCAAATCTAGTACCTATCTAAAAGAAGAATGGTGATATAAGATTATGTGTAGATTTTAAGAATTTGAATATTGCATCTCTAAAGGATAATTATGGGTTGCCAAACATGGAAGCTATGTTGCAACAAATAATTGGTTTTGAACTAATTTCCATTATGGATGGGTTTTTAGGATACAATTAGGTCTTTATAAAATAAAATGAACAATTTTAGACAACATTTAAAACTCCGTGGGGAACTTATGTGTATGTGAGAATGCCATTTGGGTTGATTAATGCTAGTGCAAATTTTAAGAGGGCTATGGAGGTAGCTTTCCATGATTACATCAATAAGTTTATGATAGTATACCAAGATGACCTTATAACGTATTCCAAGAAGACTAAAGCCCATTGTAGACACCTAAAGAAGATTTTTATCAAAGCCTTAGAATATGGAGTATCTTTAAATCCAAAGAAATGCACATTTGGGGTAATAGAAGGTAGATTACTAGTACATATAGTGTCAAAAGATGGTGTAAAGATAGATCTTGAGAGAATGGAAACCATTGATAAGGTGCCTAACAAAAAAAATGTGAAGGGAATACAATCTTTCTTTGGGCAAGTTAATTTTCTAAGGAGAATTATTACAAACTTTTCTGAAGTTAGTAGACCTATTTGAAAAATGCTTAAGAAAAGAGCTACTATCAACTAGGATGGTGAACCTTGATAGGCATTTCAAGACATTAAAACTACCATAAAGAATTCTCTAGTCCTTAAGAGTCTAGATTACACAAAACAAATGCACATATTCTCTTTTGCACCTTTCCATATTATGGCTACAATCTTGTTGCATAAAAATGAGGAAGGATATAAACAACCTATTCCTTTCTTCAGTAAATCACTATAGCCTATTGAACTAAAATATGAGATACATGAGAAGCAAGCATATTCCTTGGTGAAGGTTGTTAAGGCTTTTAGGTGTTATTTGGTAGGTGCGATTGTTATTGTATTTGCACCCAACGTAGCTATCAAGGACATGTTTTCTCAATAGGAGGTATCAAGCAAGAGATGCAGATTGATCAATGGGATACAAGAATTCAATATTAAAATTCAGATCACAAAATTGATAAGAGGTCAAGGATTAGCTAAGCTTACGGTTCAATCCAACTTAGATGCTAATAAAATCAATATAGTAACAAATGACTTAAGATTAGTTGTATATGATATCAATCATTGTGAATGGTACATTAATGTCATTTATTATCTACAACATATGGAAGCTCCTTCCCATTTCACTAAGACTAAAAAAAGAAGTGCCAAGCTACAAGCCATCAGATATATTATTGTCTAGAATAATTTATGGTGGAGAAACTTTGAAGGAGTGCTAATAAAATGTGTTGATCAAGGAAAATAAAAAGAAATATTGTAGGAAATGTATTCTAGAATCTATGGAGGACATCATATGGTGAAGACCACTACACACAAAGTAATGAGAGCTAGATTCTAGTGGCCTTCCCTCTTCAAAGATGCTCAGTTGATGAGCAAAAAGTGTGATGCATGTAAGAGGTTTGCAAGTAAGTTGAAATTTTTAGGAAACACACCATTAAAACTAGTGGAAGTTCAAGAACCATTCTAGGAATTGGGAATAGATTTTATAGGTGAGATTTCTCCCAAATCTAGCACTAGTTACTCATGGATACTAGTTTCTATTGTTTACTTTATAAAATGGGTAGAGGAAATTCCTACAAGAAATTCAACTAGAAAAGTTGTCAACACTTTTTTGCTAAATAACATCATTTCAATGTATGGTTTTCCTCAGAGGATTGTGACAAATAATGCAATGTGTTTAAGATCTAAGGAATTCATCAAATTTTGTGATAAGTGTGGGATTACAAGATCAATATCTTCTCCATATCATCCACAAGGGAATGCACAAGTTGATTCCACACATAATTTTTTTTTGAAAGTAATAAAGAGGAGGATGATAATAAGAATGCCTGGGATTCTAAATTGCAGTTAGCAATATGGGTTGATAGGGTGATTGTGAAAATGGCTATAGGAGTTGCACCCTTTGATATTGTCTATGGGATCTAGGAAAGAATGCCATAGAATAATCTAATGATATTGTATAATTACATCCAAGTGTATGATGAAAACATCACTAATGATATGCAAGAAAGAATGGATGAATTGGTAGGACTACTTGAAACCCAAAAACAAGCATCTACTAGAAATCCAAAGTTGCTGCTACAAGTTAAGACACTATTTGATAGAAGAACAATGAGTAAGAAATTTGAACTTGAAGATCTAGTCTTCATGTGGAATGCCAAGATTAAAGATAAGGGGAAATATGGAAAATTTTACCATATATGGATGGGTCCTTATCTAATTGAAGCCTCATGGGGAGAGGATTCTTATTTGCTAAAGGATCTATTAGGTAACATTCTTGAGCTTCCATTTAATGGATAGCTCTTGAAGTGGTAATTTTGCTAAAATACTTGTTTTCTCCATGAAGAATAGTTTTTAGGATTTTTTGTATATTTGTTTATCCTTTGTGTCTATGTACAGTTCATGTATATTATTTTTTTGGTATGGTTGCTCTCTCAAAAAATTTCATTCTTTGTCAAGTTCGTGGTCTACTCTACCAAATATTCTAGTTTCTTGCATAGACATAGGTAGTCTATCATCCCTAGATAGAGCCACTGATGGTCTAATTTTTTGGCAAAAATAAAGAGTCAGATGAATTTGTATCTTGTAGGTTAGGATTATGTTTGTACAAGTTTTATAAAAAGAAACCTAGATGAAATGCTATTGAATATTATTATGCCCCAAGCAAAGTTGTTAAGTCATATGTTATCCTTTAAAAAGAAAGGGAGGGGCTTGGTGGGCAAATCAGATTTGAAAATGAAATATTCTTTTGGGAGACCTTTTTTAATTTCTTTCTTTTCAGTCTCTCCTCTACCCAAAATTTTCCCACTGTTATATATCTTCTAGATCTATGGTGGTCATCATGTCACATAGAAAATTTGTAAGTTTTCTACCATAAGCGACATGGCAACCATGACAAAACATAAAGATAGTGACAGAAACAGAAAAATAGGTGCCAATTTTTCTTTATTTTAAAGTTCTCAATGGACAAACTAATGTTAGACATGTCAGTATCAGAGAAAGGGACTATTTTTTTTTTGTCACTAGTTTTGGAAAAATCTGAGAGATCACTATGTCATGACCAAAAAATTCATGAATTTTGCCAATAGTGACATAGTACCTTGCCTAAAAATAAAAAGTGTGAGGTTAATAAGTGCACGAGTGTTGTAAATTTTTTTAATTCTTTAATGAGGTGGTATGCTTATGATGCATCATCAAAAGCATTAATTGTAGTAATAATAGTGGAGATGTGTGATATTTCTTGGCACCAAAGTTTATTAATGCCACAAGGAGGTTTCTATGTCGTGACCAAAAAATAAAGAAATCCTACTAGTAGTGATACAACACCTTGCCATAAAACATGGCATGTGCCAACAGTTATATTGGATGGTGGGTACCAAAATTTTTTTAGTCAACACATGATCATTGTGACATGTTGGAAAAAATTTAAGAACATGTGTATTTTTCTCATACCAAATTTATAAAAGAATGCAGTGGTCGATATGTCATGACTTATAAATGCATGAATTTTTCTAGTAGCAACACAGTGCCTTATCGAAAAAGTTAATACACATCAAGACTTGATTTTATCATATTGTAGAAGGTATTAGCCTATTATATATGATTGGACAACATGTCAAAGTATTTCCAAATCACATATGACATGTAAAAGCACTCAAGAAAAGGGCAGACAAAGATTTGGGATCATCGGATCAAAGTTTCATTAATGGTTATCGCCAAGTAACCATCAAGAGTTGTACAATGTTTATTCCATGTGACATGGTGACCAAGGGAAGGAGCAAATAGGCCAACCAAAATTGAAATAAGGTGATATCAGATTCCACACTGTCAGATCAAATGTGCATCAATGATACGTGCTAAGTCATTATGAGGAACTGCTAATTATTATATGGTAGCAACATAACAACCAAAGAGAGAGATGGAGGGATGTACCATATTCATGCTAAAATAGTGATCAAATGCAAGTCATTAGATTATAATGAATCAATGGTGGTCTCTATTCCATGTATGGAAATTGCTCACTATTTATGCATGGCAACATAATGAGAAGATGACATGTGTCCATAAGTGCTAGTGGGTCTAGTTCAAGTTGTAAGCAGTAACAAAAAGGGTTATGTGGAGAAATTTTATTGGATTGACTTCTAGCTTAGCAAGTAGAACATGAGTCATCTTTTATTTTTATTCCTAGATCATGTTAGCCTCAAAATGGTTTTTGACATTTGAGTGCCAACACACTGAATCGCTTTCTACATTGGAGCCAAGTACACTATGCATGTTGAGCCACATTGTGTGTCGAGTCAGGAAAGCCTTCAGGTGCCAAGTGATCTTTAGGTGTCGAGCATCATTCAGGAGTCGAGTAAGAATTAGGTGCCAAGTAAGAATCAAGTGCCAAGTGACTTCAGGTGCCAACCATGATCCAAGTACTGAGCAACATTCAGGTGCCGAGTTATAAAGGGTGCCGAGTTATAAAGGGTGCTAAGTCATAAAGGATGCCGAGCAACACATGAGTGTAAGAAGTGTCGAGTAACATAGAATCAACATATGAGTTTGTAACTTCACAAACTCAGATATAAACTATTTTCATGGTTGACATATGATGAATCTCAAAGGATTAAAATGATAAGATCAAATCTTTTATATTTCCTATGCAATCTACATGTAGCCAATAAGAAAAAATGGAGAAGGCATGCAACCAATAGTAAATGTGCAAGGAATGAGTGGGAAAGTAGAGATTCAATATGGATTGTAGATCCATACCTAACCCTAAGTCTTTGAATATCTTTATAAGGAAGAAAAAATCACATTTTAAATATAGATGAATGAAGAAGATAGCAAAATCATAAGCGGAGCTCTAAGTAAAGAATTGAAAGACTTAGAGAAAGAAATTAGTAATTAAAATATCTAGTTAATCAAGAAAAAAGAAGGTGACACAAGCAAGTATCAGATCTCAGAGGATCAAGATTAGAAGAGAGCAGATCAAGTGCTTGTATTCAATAATCAAGGATTGTAAACTATCAGGTTTATTATACCTAATACTCTCTAGCAATTGTATTAGAAAGAAAATCCTATGATGATAGGTTAGCTTATCTTGTAGATCATTTAAATAGGTGATTAAATACTTTAATAGGGTGAAACTTCATGTAAAGTGTTTTCAAATCCTTTAACCAGGTCACTATTGATATAGTGTAAAGCCTTTAATAGGGAAGACCATCAGAAGTGGTCAAACATTATTGCTGTAGTGATTTTTTGGGTATCATCCCCACCCTAGTTTTACCTTCTTATTCTTGGAGGGTTCCCAGGTTACCAAAATCTCAAGTGTTATGTGGTGATGCTTATTTTCTTTTTCATGATTGCTTAATGTTTACATGCATACATGTTCATTTCAAAGATATGTTTAAAATAAGTTGAAAAAGCTAGCACTTCTGATTCACCACCCCCCCCTCTCACAAGAATTCTTTACAATAAGATATTCCAAAAATTGGTATTAGAGCTACTTTCTTTAAAAAAGGAGACTAACAGCTTGGAGGAAAAGATCTAAAGATGGAAGTTTTCAAACTTGGAAAGATCATTGAGAACCAGGTTATAAGTGTGCAGCTCACTCTACAACAAGTAGAGGAGGCTAGAGTGGAATTAAGGAAATCTTTGAAAAGAAGAAGGGAGATAGCCATAGCTGAAAATGACATACACTAAAAGGAGATTGATACCACAGAATTGTTTGCCAATGAAGACACTAACGAGTTTGATGTAGCAGTAGCAGAATTGATGGAGAAAAACAAAGTTCAAGCAGATGAGAAAAGATCTCTTAAGATGGAACATGAATCATAGGCCATAGTGTTATGTGAAATCACTAAAAAAAAGAAAAGAGTAGTTGAGGAAAAAGTTATGATGGAAGATGAAAAAAGGAATCTTGTAAATAGACTTGAAGAAAAATGTACTGAATTATCAAGGATCTCTAACATGCAGATGGATACACTAGCACAAATGATGACCCTTCATCATGAACTCAATATGAAAGATATTGAGATCTCTAATTTAAAGATGTAGAATGAAAAATAGAAAAATTAATTGAACAAAGAAAAGGAGGTAGCAGAAAATCTCAAAAAATTAAGTGAAGCCATCAAGTACTTTGAACAGTTGATGAAAATTTTGAGATCAGCCCATGACACATCAGGACTTGGATACAAGAGTACTAAAGTTGGTGAATCATCAAAGAGTGTTGAACAAAGAAGTGAAAAAGGTAAGGATTCTAAACCTACTTTTCATTATTGTAATAAAAAGGGACATACTGCTAATGTTTGTAGGAGTAGAAGAATCAATCAGACAAACACACCTAAAAACAAAAGTTACTATCACAAGTGCAACATGCAAGGACATATGACACAAGACTACAGATCCAAAGTCATAGGAACACAAAGATTTGATGGACATCGTCATAATTTTAAAAAGTATGGACATAGAGCATTTGAATGCAGATCAAGGCCTATGTGGACATCAAATCAAGCAAAAAAAACAAAAGGAAATGAAAGTCAATACCATTGGGACTACAACAGCAAGTATAGCTATCATTATTATCAAGAATATGGTCATATACCCCAAAATTGTATTAGAACACATTTTAGAGGAAATTATAGCAAGTGGCTGAGCCAAACCACATGATTTAGTTGCTTGAAAACTGATCACATCAGCAGAAACTGTCCCACAAGGTCAAATGCACCAAAAATTGAATCAAATAAGGGCAAAGAAAAGATTGAAGTGGGACACATAAGAACAAACATGAAGAAGACATGGAAGAGAAAGAATGAGTCAAGTACATCAAATGAAAGGGTCACTTTACCCACAAGGTCAAGTGATCATTTCTCATTCAACTAAATCAAATGATAAGTCTATAGGGTTGATACATATAAGGAAGTACCACACATCAACCCTAAACCATGAAAATGCAATGAAAAATATAAATCAGCATGAAACAAGATGCAAAGACAAAATTTTAAAAGGCGATGCCGAGCTATCTTTAGATGCCGAGTAAAAATTCAATACATGCTGAGCTCCTAATAGCAACCGAGTTGATAGTTGATGCCAAGTTGAGAAACTCCTATGGAAGCCGAGTGAAGTTGAGATGTAGTGCAAGCCGAGTAAAGTTAAAAATCCTTCAGAGACTGAGTATACAGTTGAGCATTTAATGCGACAAAAATAGGGTATATTATCGTGATTTCAATAATTTTTTCTTCATCACAATCAAGAAGTAGAGAAAGGAAAAGGAGCAGACAAACTTCATACTAGAAAATTCAACATTCCAAGAAAATTGCAACCTCTTAAAATGTATTTTCATCAATCTTGAGGTATTTTCATTTGTGCCAAGCTACGAAGTTTCATATTTCTATATAAAGGAAACCCTAGTTTGCATAAATGGCTTCAAGTTCCAAGACAACCTAGGACAAAGAGTTGTTTGAAGTTCAATTAGTATCTTTTTAAGGTTAGGTAGCCTAATTTTTTCCCTATCCCTGAAGTTGCATACAAAAATGACCCTGCTGGAGCCCTTCCTTGCATACCCCCAAATGTTGTTATGGTTCAGAATGTAAGAAAATGTTATAATTTCAAGATAGGAGCCATAGGGGACATGGAAATAAGTGAAGCCTTTGCTAAGCTATGTTTTGATGGAGTTTTAAAAGATGAATACAAAATTTTTGAAAGGAAAGGTTTAACCCGAGTTTTGAGTTTTCCCACTGTGTTCAAAATAGAATGGATCAGACTCGTGTTGAGCAGAATTCATGACAGTAATCTATGGTTAGAAGATGTTTCTGTCAAGATCACAAAAGGTATCATTGATAGGGTAACTAGATATCCTACCCTGGATTGATACAAGACTTTGAGCAGTGAATCGAAGGAGGCTCTTGAAAAGAAAATAGGTGCATAGTGGAACAAAAGAGGAATGACAATTCACACCATTCAAGATCCTAGTTATCGCACATAAATTCTATCAATCCAGTAGACACAACAGTGTGCCATCTATTGTAGTAGATGTAGTCTACAAAATGGTGAAAAAGGATCATACTTATGATCTTCCAAAAATGCAACTACAATAGATTAATGAGAACCTTGCCGCCATAAGAAAGACAAAGGGTGCACAATGCAAATTTGGAGCAATCTTGATTTGTATATTCTTTTATGTTCAAAATGAATTTCCCTCTTTTGGAAAAGTTACATGGAGAAGTCATAAAACTATCATATCTCAAATTAATGAGTATATAGAACAAATGGGAGAAAATTTTGATACCCTAATGACTAGCTATTTTAAGGATTTTAAGAAATCCATGAAGAAAAGGGTAAGAATACCAGTTTCCTTAGTGGAAAATCATATTAATTATATATGTTTCTTAGTGGATATTGACTTCACATATATCCGAGCAGCAGCACTAAGGGTGAGATGGCTAAGGCCATTTGGCTACGAGATTAACATAGATGAAGCATCTACAGCCATAACTACATTATTGGCAGAAGAGATAGATAAAAGTGGTCCACACATTGGCACTTATGATGAGGTAAGGTCAAAAAGAAATATGGAATTAAATACCACCTCCACATTAAATAAGAAAGATAAATTGATAAAGAAAATCAAGAAGAAATTAGGTGAAGGAATAGAGGCTGAGGCAGAGGAAGTAGATGATGATGACAATGATGATGATGAGGATGAATAGGAGGAAGGCCAAATGGGATTAACTCAAGGCCTAGGTGAAGACAAGGAGGATGGTTTTGAGGAAGAAGAACCCAAGGAAGCACCAATCCAGACTGAGCAAAAGAAGAGAAAGGCAATAGAACAGCCTCCAACTTAGCCCAAAGCAAAGAAAACTGACACATCATCATCTCGAAAGCCAACAACTAGAGCTAAAACAAGGACCTCTACTCAAAAGGCTAAAGAGGAAGCCACAAAGAAGCGACCAATCAAGAAAACTTAGGAAGAGCCAAGGAAAAAAAGAAAATACGTAGCTCAACCTGATACTAATGAAGAAGAAGATCAAATTAAAAAGGTAAGCCATTTTTTAGTTGATACATTATGTAAAAATATTGGTAATGGAGATTTGAGTAACATAAATAAATTTGATTTTAATAAGTTCACCAAAGAGGAAAAGAATAGAATAGAAGAATCAGTTTATGGAATGATGGCACAGTTCAAGTATACTCCTCTTGAACTAGATGGACAATTTCTAGATGAACTATCAAAAATTGTAGAAGACAGATGGAATTTTTGTTTAAGAATGGATAAGGAAATGAGAGAATCAACCCTAGCAAGCCTAATGCCTAATTTGACCAAGGAGAAAATAGAGAAAGCTATCAAAAGGCATAATACTATGTTTACACCTAAGTATAGGGCATTTTACATTCTCCAAAACAAAATGGAAGAAATTGTACAAAGAACAACAAAATCATGGAAAAACTTGTACAAAAATATTGAAGATTTCTTGAGGAATAATACAAGGAAGAAGCCACTGCTGCACCGGAAGAAAGAATAAAATAGAGAGAAGAGAAGATAGTGGTAGAGCAAGGCAGCATAGAAAAGAAAGAAGAAAGAAGAAGAAAAGAAACAAGAAGAAGAAGAGAAGAAGAAGAGAAGAAGGAAGAAGAAGAGAAGAAGAAAGAAGAAGAGAAGAAGGAAGAAGAAGAGAAAGAAATAGAGGAGGAGACACAAAAGCAAGATGGAATGGCAATAGCTAACCAAGAGCAGCAACAAGATCATAGTGTGGAAGAGACACAGTCGTCATCCTTAAGCCCTCCTCATGTACCCATCACACCTGCAGAAACTATAACAATACAGGATGTTCCTGACATTTCTATTTAGAACATTAATCCATTAACTGCAGAGGATCTCAAAAGAATCGTTGACCAATCCACACAACAAGCAAGATTATGTACAAATCTAGTATTGGTCAGTGTGGATGAATTACAAAAACTAGTAGAAAACACAATAAGAGATAAAGTGAAACCACAAGAACCACCTTCCATCATCTCTACCACTAAGAGTGGTCAACTTTAAATGCCAACATTTGTTTCATCAGGCATAGTTGACTCAACAATACAAAAGTTGAGTGCAAAAGGAGGAACAAAACAAATAGGATAGACTATTACATATGATCCTACAACACAAATTCAAGGTTCACTTACTAAAATTACAATAATTGATCAAGGTAGACAACAGGAGGAGAAAATAGTTGAAACCCCTAAAGAGCAGGAGGCAGTACAAACATTGATAAATTTGCCTACCTTGGGAACTCCCTCACAACAGCCACTGCAAATCTCTACACCAAGATCAAGTTCTACAAGAGTTACAAGGGTACTTCACTATGGAGACCTAGAACTAGATGAGGAAATAGTCATACCAAGTTATGACTCAAAAAAAAAAAGCATTGATCAAATCAATGAAGTGCAGGAAGCCTTAAATAAAAGAAAAAGGCAAGAGATACTCAGAAAGGAGTATAAAAAAAAAAAAACACTGCATGAGATCAAAGACATCTTTATGGATGCCTTTAGTATTGAGTCACCAGATGAATTCAAGAATATAATAGAACAATTGAAAGACATTGTAGACCAGGTGACAAATGCAGACCATGAAGCAAATGCAAAATTTATGGAATTGTCAGAAAGAAAACTTCAAGGAAAAATTAATGAGAAACTATCTAGTCAAATAACCCTTTCACATATTGAATTTGAAAAGGTCATAGATAAAGTGAAAAAGGTACTTGAGAATATATTCTCATTGTACAAAACGCTATGTGACTTCTCATACTTCACACAAGAGACCAGCCAAAAGATAGTGAGCCTGGAAAGAAATTTGAATATTTCTAGCATGCAGCTACCAAATGATCCAGCTTAAAGTGAGAAGCATTTTGCTCAAACGCTTCACACTTTGAAAGGGATCGCTATAGTAACAACAGAAGAAGCCACCATAAAGGAAAAATTATTACAGCTTCAATCCTCCATTACTCCACATCTGGAGATTCTCCATAAAGAACAAGTCCATGCTGAAACTGTTCTTAAGAAAGATCCTAATCTTTCTACATCAAAAGGACTTATTCAACTTGTTGTTGAGACTGTCATCTAACATGAATCATTGGATATTGCTTTACACAATTGGGATGCATCTCTCAGGATGATTATGGAGGTAAACAACACATTTTTGGCGAAATATGGTCTTAACCCTTAAAACCCTTTGACATAAGTGTCAAAAAGGGGGAGATAAGATAAAGGGGGAGATATAAGATAAAGGGGGAGATAAGATATGATGGAGATCATACAGAATAAAATTTTGGTTACTAAGATAGCAAAAATAATGGCACAATCAACTCAGGGGGAGTAACAATCATTTTGAGGTACATATATTGTAAATTACAAAATTTTGGTTAAGATATTAAAACCACTATATATACATCAAGAAAAATTAGAAGATGCACTCATAAGGTCAGTTAAGTGTTTTTGTCACTCATGTCAAAGGGGGAGATATTAGCCTTAAAATGGTTTTTGACATTTGAGTGCCAACACACTTAATCAGTTTCTACATTGGAGCCGAGTACACTATGCATGCCAAACCATAGTGTGTGCCGAGTCAGGAAAGCCTTCAGGTGCTGAGTAAGAATCAAGTGCCAAGTGACTTCAGGTGTTGACCATGATCCAAGTATCGAGCAACATTTAGGTGTCGAGTTATAAAGGGTGCTAAGTTATAAAGGATGCCAAGTCATAAAGGATGTCGAGCAACACAAGAGTGTAACAAGTGCCGAGTAATACAAAATTAGCATATGAGTTTGTAACTTCACAAACTCAGATGTAAACCATTTTCATGGCTGACATATGGCGAATCACAAAGGATTAAAATGATAAGATCAAATATTTTGTATTTCCTATACAATCTACATGCAGCCAATAAGAAAAAATGGAGAAGCATGCAACCAATAGCAAATGTACAAGGAATGAGTGGGAAAGTAGAGATTCAATATGGATCATAGATCCATACCTAACCCTAAGTCTTCAAATATCTTTATAAGGAAGATGAAATCACATTTTAAATATAGATGAACGAAGGAGATAAAAAAATCATAAGTGGAGCTCTAAGTAAAGAATTGAAAGACTTAGAGAAAGAAATCAGCAATTAAAATATCTAGTTAATCAAGAACGAGCAGGTGACACAAGCAAGTATCAGATCTTAGAGGATCAAGATCAGAAGAGAGCAGATCAAGTGCCTGTATTCAGCAATCAAGGATTGTAAACTATCAGGTTTATTATACCTAATACTCTCTAGCAATTGTATTAGAAAGGAAATCCTATGATGATAGGTTAGCTTAATAGCTATCTTGTATATCCTTTAAATAGGTGATTAAATCCTTTGACAGGGTGACACTTCATGTAAAGTGTTCTCAAATCCTTTAACTAGGTCACTATTGATACAGTGTAAAGCCTTTAACAGGGCAGACCATTAGAAGTGGTCAAACATTATTGCTGCAGTGATTTTGTGGGTATCATCCCCACCGTAGTTTTACCTTCTTATTCTTGGAGGGTTTCTGGGTTACCAAAATCTCAAGTGTTATGTGGTGATGCTTATTTTCTTTTTCATGATTGCTTAATGTTTACATGCATACATGTTCATTTCAAAGATATGTTTAAAATAAGTTGAAAAAGCTAGCACTTTTGATTCACCCCCCCCCCTCTCAAAAGCATTCATTCCAATAAGATATTCCAATAGATCATCTATTTTGAAAATCAATGGTGTATTTTTAAAAATAGAATGTGGTGCCACTATGTTCTCCTTACAACTCATCTATGAATATTGAAAGTTCCTTGTGTGAACTAGGAAAAGATTATATTGTAGAAATCTTGATTTTTCCTTCATATGTGAACAAATCTTCAAGCCTCCGAAGACCTCATAGTTATTGAGAACTTGTGCTTGGTGATTAAAATGTGAAGAAATTCCAATAATCACAGTGTGTCATAGAATTAGAGTTGTAAGAGGATGGAGAGTAAGTAAGTTTCCAGATCCATTATATATTAAGATTTCTAGTATTCTACAATTTTAATCACCATGTCTCTAAAGAAGGATTTCTCAAGTCGAGATGATTATTTGTCTAGAAATAGACATGATGACCTCCTTGAATTATTGCTTGAATCCACTAATGAATTTTCTCAACAGAAGAAATTAACAAATTTGAACCCTAGACTCAAAATTGCTAATGGATTGTATGATAAGGGGAACTAGGCTAGGGATGGCAAAAGTTCTTAAACAGGGTTTTGTCTCTTCAAAAAATGGTTCTCTAAAAGAAAATTATTTTCCCTTTATGTGAATATCTAGAACTTTGTCCTAGGAAAACTAGTGGTTCCTAGTATTTTCATGGATTATGACCTATTAGAGGTTATTGCTAAATATTAAAACCTAGCAATCAGAGTAATGAGAAGGTTAGATGGTGAATGTCTCATCACCATAGGCCGTAAGGAAATTTGAGAAGTTTTTGGTCTTGAGCCACTATCAAATTATCATATACCTATTGAACTACAAGAGTTAGAAAAAGAATATTTATCTAATAGGGACAAGATCAGATAGGATACATTAAGGGCACACATAGGTACAATTGGGAACTTACCAATGATCACAAAATCCACTAGGGAACCTTTTAAAAAGGAATATTTCACTTCTTGGGCTACAAAGATATAGTATTCTGTGCAAGGTTTTCAATTAGGATGAGAAGTAATTTATGCCTATAAGTTTTATGTATATGATGGCTCAAATTTCTTCTTTTGGTGTTGAAATTATTTTTGATTTCACCTCCTATTTAGTAGAAGAAATCCATATAGGCTTGGTTGGAATTGCCAAAGGCAACATGGAAAAAACTTTTGATCACTACTCATTGTTGATGCACATGTTCTTATTTAAAGGTGTGACATATTTTGGGAAAGAAATTAATGTGAATACAAAAATAGAGGGAGAAGCTCTACCAATTTAGTGGTGGAGTGCAAAGAAAACCTAGGATGTAGAAAAGGCTAGTTTTGTCAAGAGGTACTTTGCCTCAAGTTAAAGGTGCCTCTAATAGAGGGACAATTCTTGAATCCCTAAGGAATTAATAAATTTTATCAGACCTATGGAGAACCCCTCTAGTTTAAAAGTATCACACAATTGGCGAGATATTATACCATACCCTATTTCAATTGTGTTTATAGTTTATGGTTTCAAATGAACTCCTCATGTATTACCTTTCTAGGTGCCTCTAAAAGTGAGGATAGCTGAGATACTATGCTAGCTAGGAGGATTAGAAGAAAATTATTTAGTAAAAGGAAAAAGAGGCTCAATTTCCCCAGCACATACTGTAGTCCATCATTTTGTAATTACAAAAGGTGGTTGGTTATTTCTACATAAATTATTATACCAATACAAGATAGTTGTATCTCAAGAGTTTTGGAATTCATTCATTGTTTTGACAAATATTATGAGCTTCTTGGTAATGCAATAACGAAGGTAGATAAAATAAATAAAATCATATTAAATTTCTTGAGATAATGGAGATAATGAATGAGAAGAAGTAATTCTTCATTAATACATATCCTAATAAAGCCAAAGAGGTTATGAAAAGACTGCCATTCACTCCAAATGTTGGAGTAGGACAATTGATTGTCCATAAAAGGTTTGGCTATAATATAATCCAAAATATGAAGACAACTATGGATAAAGGTAAATAAATAATAGGATCCACTAGTATTCTCTTGGAAGAAAGACCTAATGAGCCCTCTCCTAAGAGACAATAAATAATGAAAGAACAAGGTCCTCACATTTAGGAATATTCACCTACACAATCCCCTTTACAAATTGGAGAGGAACAACTTGTTGGAGAGAAAGTTGAACAACTGGGGTACCAATGGGGAGTATTTATTTCCTAGACATAACTAGATGAGGGAAACTTTCAAGAGACTTAGATGTGAAGTCTTGATTTAATAGTGGTGGATTACAGAGGAAGAGAATTAGATCCTGTAATTAAATAGACTAGTCATGAATTTTTTTCTAATGATAGTTTTGTTAGAACAAGAGCTTTCTACCAATTTGCATGGAGAGGAAATATGGGAAAGTATGAGCAAAATACAATAAGTTAAGAAAAGAGCATTTGGGAATGGAGGAGGTAGCCATGGAGAATCAAGTAAAAGAAAAAATGATGCAAGAATTCCAAAATATAACCCTTGAAGATGGGAGACAAAAGATGAAAGCATCTAATATTCTATTGCTACCCAATTGGGATATAGTTGATGCTCTAGTTTTTAATTTCATTTCTAATAAATTAAACATACAGGACCAAACTAAGAAAGATATAAAAGGTCTCACCTTTAGTGAAGATCGGGCTACCTTAGTCATTTGGTCATGAAGGAAGAGATCTAGGAATATCTCATCACACTTAAATGACACTAGATTAATGGGAAATCTAAGAGCAAAGAGAGTGGAAGATACTACCCATGTGGAGGCTACACATTTGAATGTTGGTACATCTCACTTAGCTTTGGCCATTGTAGAGAGAGATGAGAAGGAAAGTTTTGAGTTATAGGCTAAATATGGGAAAGTTTTGGAGGCTTACATTAAGGAAGTTCAAAAAAAAAAAAATGAAAAAAAAGTGATGGGATAGCCTTCTAGGCCAAGAATCACATACCCTCATCCACTAGTGGAGCCTTTTAAATCAACTCCCCTCTTTGGAAATCTTGATACTCTATAGAGGCCACAATATTATATAGCTAAAGATTTTGAAAAAGAGAAGAGCAAACTATGGGAACTACATGTAGAGTTCAATGTGCAATATGAAGATAAATTGAGAATGGCTAGGCTCCCATGTATCTGGTTGAAAAAATTGAATGGCCATTGTTCTATGATCAATTAGCAAGGGTAATAAACATATGGGACAAGATAAAAGAAAATGTAGAGCCTTTGAAACCCATTGTCAATAAGTGGAATAAAAGTAGGAAAGAGGTCACATTTCTTTGTTATTCTATCATAAAACTTTCACATGACCTCATAGAAAAAAATCATGATATCACTAATGATCTTCCAAAATTTGATGACAAAAGAGTGGGGTTACAAAGGAAGATTGTTAGTTACATGAATAAGTACATAAGTGAAAAAATTGGCTTGTTCCTATTTTCTTTAGATAAGAAGAATAAACTAAAGAAGAAAGATGAATTGGCCAAAAATTTAGATGATTTATTTTGTTTAAGAAAAAATAGTCATCAATGAGAAATGACATGCATGGTGGGAAACCATAACATAGGAGCTGGTGGAGGTCCAATTATTCTTTGATTGTTTGAAACAAGGATTTTTTAACATTATTAAGGAGGCTCAATTTGTAATCAAGAAGAAAATTGACATCCTATACTTTATCTAGCTAGATGACACACTTTTTGACAAGTGAATGGGAGATATCACTTCTAATGAGTAGTGGGAAGAGGTTTAGAGTGATAATGAGGAGATGGATCAAGATGAAATTCAAATCATTGATTCACCTTTAGAAGAATAGAGGAAAGAAGAAGACAAAGAAGGGAAACCATCCTAGGTGGAAAGTACTATAGGCCAGGTTAATGATGTGGTAGAAATAGACCTATATATAATTGTTACCTTAACAATTCATGATGAAGATAGTGAAGATTCTCGAATTGAGGTTAACATGTGAGCACCAGATCATGACACATCATTAACAAGTTTGATGGTTGCATATTTTGAGGAATCAAAATAGTAGAAGAGCCAACCACTGAAGTCATCACCTTTGAAGAAGTAATAGAAAGTGGACCCACCAAAAGAATGTTTTGATGTAAAAGTTTTTTTGTTACCCATAGTTTTATCCTTTGTGATAGTTTTAAAATGTAAATACCTTTTGATAGCTATCAGTTCTTGATTCCTAAAGCTTTTTATATCTCACAATATATAAGTGAGATTCTAGGGCTAGAGAAATGGTTCAAATTGTTGTCATTCAAAATCTTTGCTAAGTATGTTTAGTTCAACCTTTTGATGAATACTCTGTGATATGTTTTCTCTACAGATTTATTAGAATACATCAATTTGCCAAGATTTAGATGTTTGGTCTTGAGTTACTCTAAGTCTTGTTCAATTGTATAAAAAAAAATTCAAAATGAAATTAATACAAAAATGAACTATCACCACATCTTTTCTAGTTGAATCTTATCTCCATTTCTTTTACCTGGTTATTTTGAAGGTATATAAGCAAAGCTTGTCTAGTTGAATGCAATTGAATCAAATTTTAGATCAATTCACCATTTATATTAATTAAATGAATTAAATAAGTGTTTTAGTGGTATTAATAGGGTTTCCATGGTAATAGGAAGGATGTTTGTAAGTACATTTTTTAGCAAGAATTGTTAATAATGTTGATTGCAAAGCAATCAATCAAATCTATGAATTGAATAGACTCTGAATCCCAATGGATGAGACATTGATGTATTAAATTCAATCTATAAGTGAAGAAAGCATAGGGAATCATCAAACTCAAATTAAAAATCAATTTTACTTTACTGTTTAAAAGAATTATAAATGCTAGTTAGCACTTGTTTGCATTTAATCTCTAAGCCTTAGTTAGCTATTATTGCTAGAAATATTTGTAAATCTAAGAAGAACTGTGACCAAACCTACTTATAAAGGATGTATATTATCTTAAGGTTTCATGGAATGAACAAACTATGTATATGTCAGAGATAGGAGATGAGAATTAGAATGAAACTAAGAGATTCTTATTTAGTAGTATTCATTTGAACCATCCCCTAGGTATAGCCACCTTGGTTTTGTAGAGCCTAAAGAGTAAGAAATCTATCTTGATTTTTTTGTAGTTGGGTCCAAATAAGGAACACATTCAATTGTTTATAGGAAGTAGTTGATCCTTAGATTGTTTGTGCCTTCATTATTTCTATATTGAGTATTTTTGTTACTTAATAGTTGAGAAACACCAACACTATCAACCCAACATCCAGTGCTAGTCACCAATATGTGATGACTATGACTAATTATTTCACTAAGTGGGTAGAAGCAAAAGAAAGCAAGAAAAATACTTTTGATGTAGTACGTGAATTCATTAGAGAAAACATATTAGTTAGATTCGATGTCCCCATCAAGCTGGTGATGGATAGTACAGTGTCTTTCTCTTCAACAAAGATTACCAGTTTTTGCTTCAAGCATGTAATAACTATCACTCATTCATCTGAATATTTCCCACAAGGAAATGGTCAAGTAGAGTCTAGCAACAAAAATTTGATGAATATTGTCAAGAAATTGGTATCAGAAAATCATAAAACTTGGCACAAGAAAATTCACAAAGCACTATGGGTGGATAGGGTGAAACCTAAAAGGAAAATTAGTATATCTCCTTTTGAATTGGTCTACGAGATTGAAGCCAATTTTCCATTACCTTTAGAATTAGCTACAAGAAAGTTGAGGATAGTAATTAAAGACAATATCTATAGGGTTGGTTTGGAAAGATGAATTCTCTACTTAAGAAAACTCTAAGAAGAAAGAGAAGAAACTATGGATCATATGACACAACATCAAATGCATGTGAGGAACTTGTTTGATAAAAGGACGAGACCATGAAAATTCATGGTAGGTGATAGTGTGTCACTGTAGGATAAGAGAAGAGCTCCAAAGGGTATACATAACAAGTTTGATACCTTGTGGAAATGCTCATTCACTATTCATCAAGCATTCAAGAGTAATTCATTTAAATTGGCATATCAAGATGGTGAAGTGTTACCTCTAACCTACAATGGTTAGGATCTGAAGCTTTATCAAATTTCAAATTGAGAATAAGTAATCCATGTATTGTACAATAGTTAAGTTTAGTTCATGTTCTTTTGTTTTCCTAGTTAGGTTTACCTCATTTTCCTCTTTTCCTCATTTTGTTTCCCCACTTTAGTTTTTTTGTGTGCCCGCTTTTATTTTTACAAGACCAAATATTTTGGACATAGTCTACCCAAGTCCCCAATCAGAGCCAGCTATTGCTCTACATTTCACCCTATAATCATTTTGCAAAGTGGAAAATTTTGTGTCCTAGTTAAGTCCTAGGTATGTCTAAGTTTAAGTTCAAGCCTACTTAAGTGTAAGGAGTCTTCATTAAATTTTACATCTTCCCCTTCCCCACATTTCATAGTCGGGTGGTTTTCCTTTACGTTGTGAATCTTATGCGTAGCTTACTACCTAATCCGATGGAGATTATTATAACATGCAAAGATCATTCACAAAAATTGCATCTACTTGTAGCCTATCATATTCTCCATTAAAAGAAGAAGCTTGCAAAAATCTAGATTTCACCTTTTCCTCGATGGGTTTTCAACTCATGAAGGTGGTTTCCCATGAAGAGCACCAAATGATGCATATGAACCACAATAAGAAGATGATAAAGTACCTTATGATGATTTCCTATTACTTTTATGATTATCTACATTAAGAGGAATTAAACATCCATTGCAGCTCTCATAATCATCTTAGGTAGAAAAATGAAAATAAACTTCTCCCTGGTAGGTTTTCCACCCATGAAGTTTGTTTTCCGCAAAAGGCAATTCTAGAGGAAATGAAATAAGAGGTGGGTCCCTAGATAAAATTTGTACTCTTTAGGGATATCTTCAAACTTGAAGAAAGAAATAAGTTAGAAGGTAAAGTTAAAAGAATGCCTGGGTAGAGAAATTAAAATTGTCTTCTCCTTGGTGGGTTTCCAACCCATGAGGACAATTTTTTGCATTTTAAAGAAAATCAAGTTTATAAGTGAATTGGACTGACATTTCACATGAAAAATATCTTAATATTATAATGGAAACAATCTAACAATTGTAGGAAAGATCTATTAGGTAGGATTTGATTTGGAAGATATTATTTTGTGGAGTACTCTATTCATAACTTCCCAAAACTTAATGAGAAATAGGAAAGTAAGTGCAAAAGGATGGAAAGTTACCGTTGGGCTAGAAAAATAGTGAAGAGACACCAAAATATCTATTAAGACCCCCACATTTACTATTTCAATAGATTTATCCTTTAATTCATTCATGTGGTGTGAATCCTAAAGATCAACGTGTTAATTAAAACTCTTATATAGATGAAAACATAAATAGTTATACAAACTATCACTCTTTCTTCAACTTTTATTTTGTTAATTTGTACAACTTTTTCAAATAGCCTTCATTTGTGTATTTGATATTCTTTTCTACTTCTAGATTCAAAGTTCAAATCATTCTCAAACAAAATGGCAACCAGATTTGTAGACTTTGATGGACTGAATGGAATCAAGTCCACACTGTAGAATTTCACTGACACTTCTCTCCATTTTTATCATATTCAAGACTTTCAAAAGAGAGTAAAATTGGAGCCAATTCATCCCATAACTAAGAAGCTTTAAGGATGTGGGCTAGTTGAAGAAGATGATTTACCAGTAGCATTCCAAGCCCTAGAATTGATCTATGAATGCATAAATCACTATGACCCAAATACTAGGTAAATTGTATTTCCTGATGATACAATATTAATTTCTATTGATAGAAAAATAGTGGTGAATTGTCTAGAAATTTTAGAGCGAGAGGAGTTTTTAGACTTGACAATTGGTGGAGCTATCTCTATGTTTTCCACAAAGAAATGGTCTAGAGAGAGAAAATTATGTAGACATGGTTTCAAAAGCTATGGAGCACCAAGAGTAATGTCCCTAAGACCCTTTTTGGTACTAATATCAAACCTAAGATTGTAGACATTCTAGTTCTTTTGGATAGATTTAAAGGTGAGGTATAAGCTTTAAATTTAGTTGAGCAACATTTCTTTCTGGTACAAGTTATCCACTTAGATACCCAATATATTGACTAGGCTCATGAGGTAAGTGAGAATCTATCCAATGCTCTCAGTGCTATGAAGTTCTACAAAACCTTCTATATGTCCTCTTTTCTTATTTACATGCTAGACTCTCTACAGCTATGACTAGGCCTCCCAAGGGTAGAAAATTTCCCTAACAATGTGAAGTCTTATGAATTCTATCAATGTTTTTAGTTTGAAAGTAGTTATGCTGAATATATAAGAGTTAATGATGTGCTTACAATAAGAATTTGCAAGGAGCTTCAAGGATACCCAAAGAGGAGATTCAATGTAGAACCAATGGTGACTATTAGTTAGTTTGGAAGCTATTTTTTCCAGTTCTCATCTTTCTTGTATTTATGTCTTGTAGCTTTTGATGGATTCCCTTTGAAGCCGCCAAGGTATCCAAGTGATATGATTGTGCTAATTGAGATAGTGAGGCAAGCAATCTAAGTGAATGTGCTAAGTGGGAGTTTGAATAAGAAGGGATATGAGTTCCCTATGAAGGTGGGACTTTTTAGTTGTGAGTCCCATTCTAATGCAAAAAACATGCTAAAGGCCTTCAAGATGAAATATAGATTAGAAATGTACAAGTCTTAAGGCCCATGTTTGACCGAAATGGGTATGCATAGGAAGTGTTGCAGATTGCAAGAGTGATCAAGCAAATCACCATAGTCAAAGACTACTAGAAAGATTGTAAAGATGAATTTGAGAGTCAAGGCCATGCTTTTTCTAAATTCATAGTGGATCAAGTAAAAATGTATCAAGTCAACCTTGATTTCAAAGGAATTAAAGATGATGAGCAGAATATGTATAGTAATACATATTTAACAAAGATAAGAAATACCCCTATTAGTTTAGAGCCCTATCAAGATGTTGGGGATGATCTAGATATTATGCTAGCCCAAATTGTTAAAAGGACTGGGAAGTGGGTAGAGTGGACTACAATGAGAAGAAGTTGAAGAAAGAACACCCCCACTCAAGCTCCTTCAATGTTTGTCCTAACCTCCTCATAAGCTGACACATTAGGTGTGACCCTAGCCATCACTCGAGGACCAGCTCAACCAAGAGGTGATCAACTCCTAGAAAAGAATATTCCTTTCACAAAAACTTTTCAATATGGATCTTCTCTAGTGATTGGTGCTCAATCAAAAGCTAAGAAGAAAGAAGAGGAGAAAATGGAAAATGTTGTTACTCTAGTTCCTTTGTTGCATAGTAGTCCTATTTGAACTATGAGTTTTATTCTTCTCCTACCAAGTAGCTCTTAATTGCAAGTAGTAGATTTGGGAGATGGAGAAAGTAGTGATAGTGAGTCCACCACCAAGTCAAAGGAAGTAGCTAAGAAGACTGCAAAAATCAAGAAAGTTGAAGAGTCTTCAAAGCTTGTCTATGAAACCCGAAAGAATCCATTCTCTTCAACCACAAAAATAATTACTCCAGAGGAAAATTTTTAGCATAGATTCACTTGGGCTGACTTCCAAGGTGAGAGGCACTGATTCCTATTTGGAGGACAATCTAGAGAGAAAGAGAAAGGATGAAGGGACTCCCAATAAAGACACCTTATCCCTTGCAGTTTTTTCTAGATCTGCATTGTGTAAGATCAAGAAGCAAAAGACCCTGTCTATTCTTAGACAAGACCTGGAAATAGGACACCTAACAATGGTGATTGAAAAAGCAACAAAAGATGGTAGAATTGAAGATATGTCTACCAATGATTTTACTCTGCATTTAGTAGATCTTGGAGAAGCCAGACATGACACTAAGGTTGGTCAATGGAAGTTGACAAATGAGGTAATTGAAGGACAATTGGAGAGCCTCAAATTTTCAAAGGTTAGGATGAAGGAAGAGATACAAGAGTTAAACAAATTTATCAAACAATTGGTCACTCTATTGGTGAGTATCTCTAGAATGCCCATGACTAGTAATCCTACTACTACAAATGTTCAAGCACTTATCTCCTAGCTTCAAGAAGATAAGAATTTCATCTAGATTGGTAAAAAATGGAGTACAAACTTAAATCACAAGGGCTCTCCATTGTAGAGAAAATTAGAAATGTTATGTTAAGACTAGAAACAAATAAAGATAACATTTCATCTAATAGAAATACCCTAGTCACATAGAGAACTAAGAGTGATGATTATGTATCCCTATTGAAGATGATTATTCAAGTGACATCAAAGGAAGATATCAAAGCTAAGATTTTTCCAAAAGAATATGAACCTTTGTTTAAATGGTTACAAAGCATGTAGGTCAAGTCAAAAGTGATCTTGGAGGTAGAGAAAGGTCTAAAGGAGACTAAAGATAAAGCAAAGAAAGATCAAGATAGAGATTGTGAATTCCTAAAAGGACTAAAAATAGATTCATAGAATAGTGGGAAATAAAAAGGAGTAATTGAAATCACTATCATGCAAACCAATTTCTCCAATTTTATAAATAGTCTGATAGCCATATCTTTAGGGCACTAGAATAGAGTTTCCAAACTTTAGAACTTGGTGGATTCATACATGTTTTCATGGAAGAATTGCAAGAGAGACTAAATGTAATCAAAGATTTGGCTAGGGAACACCCTAGATGGATCTTGACATATAATAATGTGCATGTACAAAGACATGAAGACCTGATTCCAATTATTGTTGCTGCCAAGGCGTATAGAGAAAAAGCAGAGAAAGGGAAGAAGGTGAAGTGATTCATATTCTGCCTTTTCCATTTTAATTTTTCTAATCATTGTAATAGAAAAAATGGCTCCTTTCCATATGTCAATTTTGAGAAGATGAACCATTTAAACTTCCTTTGTAATGGTCATCTCAAAATCCTATATGTATGATAATGAAAGATTAATAAAAGGTCAAAAAAATTGGTATAAAAGATTCGATGTTGCAAAGTCAATTGAATGGTACTTTCCTATTAATCATTTTCTGTTCCATTTGAAATATTTTTTATTAGCTTGTTGTTTCTCTTTATCTAGGATTAAAGTTAGGAATAAACAAATTTTTGTTTCCCCCATTTAATATAGCGAGTTGGATGTGATAGGAATTGTCATTTATAATTTGAAGATATTCTTTAGATATTTTCATTTAATATAAATTTCTCCACAAAATTAGTCACCAGATAGATCAATTAATCTCAGTGCATATCAGCTATGAACTCATAAAATGTGTGAGTTCATTATATTTGACTAACCCTCAAAATGTTACTTCTTGCCTATGTTGAATTTCGTATAGGTTTGACCTAGGTTTTCCTCTCTTGTTCTCTCATTAAGAACCAACCCTTCTTAGATTTAGGAATAAAAAAAATTCATTAGAAATTTCATAATAGGGAGCTATACCTAACAATTTAGAGGAAACTAAATCTTTAAGAGGCCAGTTTCCAAACTCTTGTAATTAGAATTTGTTCAAAAATTAGGGTGTTTGTGAGTCAGAACTAGAAAGAACAAATCTATTTACCAGCAAGGTCAAATGCAAGGAGTGGAAGTACCTATAGAACTTCTTGAGCAGCCACCACTAGAGGTTGAATGCTTCTTGGACACCAAATTGCTGAAGAAGGCTAGGAGGAAGATTTATTATCAATACCTAGTCAAATGGAGGAGCAAGCATGTGTAGGATGCAACCTAGTTGATTGAAGCAGATTTAATCAACATGGGCCTCAAAGTATAAGATTTGCTAACCCAAGAGACTTGATTTTGTCAGGCTTGATGAGCATGGTGTAGGGCACCAAGGTAAATAGGTCCAAATAAGTTCATAGATTAGTCATTGAAATAAGGATTTTGTAACAAGACCATGTGTAAGATCAATTAGATACTTGGTATCATTATAAGCTTGGATCCTGATTGAACTAAGGGTAAAATTAAAGGAATTTGAGTTTTTTTTTATGAAACAAGGATTTTATAGGTCATTAGATGGATTTAGATGCCCTTAGGTTCATTGGGCAAGGATTTAGGTGTCTAGGAGGTCATTAGTGAAAAGTTGTCAAAGTTCTCAAGCAAAATGCAAAGTTGATGACAACATTTTGCAAAATAGTTGCAAAGTAGTTCAATGATGGCCTAACCATTTTGAATGATGGTTCTAACCATTGGAAACAAGGCATATATGTGTTTGAAGTTTTTACATGGAGGGAACAACATGGATGTACAAATTGGAGAAGAATAGCATCAATAAAACTCTAATTTTTTGTCATTTTCTCTATTTCTCTGGGTTGCATAGACCTATATGGATTGGCAAGAGTAATAAACTATTATGGTTGGATAGCCTAATGAAATAGGTTGCATTTTCCTTTTTTTTGAAGGTTAGATCTTTCCATTTGCTCAAGTTATTGTAAAGTTAGTGAAAGTTACTAGTTTTGACCTAAATTCAAGGGTTTGGCAACCATGTGCCTCTAACTTGCAACCCTACAGTGGGATTTTGATGCCTCTTTGGGGAATGTGAGTTAGAGGGATGTACTTTAGGATGATAGAGTTTCAAACATAGAGGAGTTGGTTTACTATTTTTGCTAGCCAGCCCTAGGTTGAACATCCCTATGTGTTTAGCCTAGATTTGAAGAAGTGTCAATTTGAATTCCAAACTAATTATTTACACCTAGGTGGAGGGTGAAGTGGAGTTTTAGGAAGGAGAGGAAGAGTTATAAGTGGTTTTGTTGATTTTTTGAACCCATCTTCAAGTACTTTCTTTGGAAACCCAACCTAATTAGGCCTATTGGGTTTGTGGACAAAGGGGGGGTTTGGATATGCTAGACTAGAGTCAACCAATGATTTTTTGGAATCATCAAGGAATAGATAAAGGGTGTCTAGAATGGTGATGAGCTGGTCTAATCCTTTAGAAATTTTATATTTTTACCAAGGAAAACTAGTTTTTGACCTACTAGTATTTCTAGGCCTAAGTTCAAGAAATTGACCCCTTGAAGGTGTTGGAGCCTTGAAAGTGGATGAATCCTAATGTTTTAGGTCCATTGATGTTAAAACCAACCAAATTTTGAAGTCTTGAAACCATTTTACATGATTTTCCTTATTTAACCTAGTTGAGGGCAAGTGTCCCTAAAGCCAAGATTTGGTTCAAGCTTGCCAAGAGCATTAGGAAAAAGGAAAGACCTTAGGAAAGTGGAGTCCACTTGGAGGGATAGAGGTCATCATTTGGAAAAGCTTGGTAAACGAAGGTTTCATCTTGCAGAGGTTTTGGGTGCTAGTAGAGGTCTAGGAACCAAGTAGTAGAAGTGGGTTGTGTACTCTGCATCATCCTACTCCCTCCCCCTCTCTCTCTCTATCTCCCGCTCTCTCTCCCATCCCCTACTCTCTCTCCCTCCCCCACTCTCTCTCTCTCACACACAGTCATTCCCCTTATCTCTCTCCCACCCCCTCCTTTCTCTCTCCCATTCACTACTCTCTCACACACACTTCCATCCCCTACTCTCTCTCTCACACTCTGATCCCCTACTCTCTCTCTCACTCTTTCTCTCCCAAACCTTACTATCTCTCCCATCCCCCACTCTCTCACTCACAAACACCCACATCCCCTCTTCTCTCTCTCTCTTCCCCCCACTCTCTCTCTCCCAACCCTTACTCTCTCTCTCTCTCTCTCTCCCATGCCCTACTATCTCTTTCTCCCACCCCCTACTCTCTCACTCCCATGCCCTACTCTCTCTCTCTCCCATCCCCTACTCTCTCCCACCCCCTATTCTCTCTCTCACCCTCTCCCATCCCCTATGCCTTCTCCAAGCCCCTACTCTCTCTCTCCCCCACTCTCTAGGACCCAACTCTCTCTCACACACTACCATTGCCTTCTCTCCATGTGTATCTCTCTCTCCCACTCTGTCACCCCCTACTCTGTCTCTATAATCCCCTACTCTCTCTCTCTCTCTCACTCTCTCAATTTCTATCCCATATCCTACTCTCTCTCTCACTCTCTCTCCCATATAATACTATTTCTCTCTCCCACCCCTATTATCCCACATCTCCTACTCTTTCTCTCTCTCACATACAATCCCATCCCCTACTCTATCTGAAAAAAAACACACTCCCATCCCTACTCTCTCTCTCTCTCTCTCATCCCCTACTATGTATCTCTCTCTCCCACTCTCCCACCCCAGTCTCTCTCAGACACACATTGTCATCTGCTTCTATCTCTCTCTCTCTCTCTCTCTCTCTCTCTCTCTCTCTCTCTCTCCTACTCTACCACCCCCTCTTGTCTCTCTCCCATCCCCCACTCTCTCTCCCACCCCCTACTCTCTCACACACACACACACTGCTATAGGGTTTTTCTACCCACCTAAAATGACCTATAAAGGCTCTAGGCATCTGATGGATGAATAAACTAATTGTACTTTCTCTTTTGATGAATAAAATCTATTGTTTTAGGATAGTTTTGTCTATTTTTTTTTGTACAATATGACATTTAATGCTTGGAGGGTAAAATTTATACATCAACTTGATAGCCCTATTCATTTGTGAAGTTTTGGTTTTGGTTTCAAGTTTTCATCATTCATGGCACTCAAGTTATTGAATTTCTTTGCTCACTACCCTATGAAACCCTCAAAATCAAGTTTTGGACAAAGAAATGGCCCTAACTTGAATCTCCACTATTGTAATTTGTTCCAAATTGGCATGAAGCAAGTTAGGGTAATGTATTTTCATATTTTCAAAGTATTGGAATAGGAGGTTGCAGCAGCAAATTATAGGAGCAAGCCCTAGGTCAAATATCCTTATGTATTTGACCTTGTTTAATGCAAATTGCTTGGATAATGAGAACAAAGGAAGTTGGGAACTTGGTGTATGAACAAAATATCCTTTTTTGGGTTAGGAGGACACTCTGAAGGTGAAGGTTTGATTTCATGAACCCATCCTTTGTCATTTACCTTGTAGACCACACCTAAAGTAGCTAATTAGGCCTGTGTGTGGTTTTTGTTGAGGCATGCTAGAGTGGAATGGAACCTTGTAACTTTGAAGTCTATTAGAACTTGAAAAAGGGTGTTCAAAGATACATCTTGTTGGATAGGCCCTTTGGAGGATTTTTGAGTTATTGGAGAAAAACTAAATTAGGAGGCCTAATGGGCTACTAGGTCAAATGCGGCATCTTGCATTTTAGGTTGTTGGGAGTGGATCAAACTATTGATATTCCTTGTTTTGGTCAAGTTGGAGTTTTTTCCAGCCTTGGTTGGTGTTAGGAAGGTTGGGAACATCAAAATTCCATTTTACCAATTTGGGGATAGTAGGCCTTGTTTGTACCAAGTTGGGTAAAGTTGGGTATTAGGTCTTGCTAGAAGTGTTGGGATTAGAAACCTATTGAAGACCTTATGAAGTCAGAGTATTTTCTATTGGGAAGTGAGCCAATCCGTTGTGTAACCCTTTGTGAAAGTTTGGGGGTGTGGGTAGAAGGTTGAATTAACTTTTCTTCCTTGTGCTTACTCTGCATCACTCTCTCTCTCACAAACCCCCATCCCCTA